>JAEQML010065048.1:0-21403 GCA_016904865.1 Pissodes strobi | reverse complement strand
GAATTATTTCCTTGTCCAGTTATTTCTCTACAAATTCTCCACATACAATTGTTTTTGTTATCAGATGATTTAAGCCGATTTTCATATTCGTCAGATCACAATGCTCCTAGTATTTGATCATATTCTTTTTTAGTTTGAAATATCTTTCTCTGGTCAATATTTACTCTGGATAAAGGTAAGAGTGTATCTAATCTATTTTTACATTCGTTATTTCTGGAATCGTTATACCTAATTTTATGTTTATTGTTTGTATTAATTAATTTTAAAGGAAAACAGTGATTACAAATTCTAATAAAATAATTTATAAAAATTATTATTATTTATTGAATAATAAAAATTACAATTTTGAACATTGCTAACTACATTTTGGTTTTGCGACGACTTTGACGTTGCCATAGGACTCCTGCTGCTGCTGGTACTTGCCATAGGAGATGGAAGCATCTGCTGTGGAGGCGGTTCTTTTCCGTGTTTCCTCAGTTACTCGATTATTTTTTGGTGGTGATCTTGATCAATTTGTAAATAGCTCGTTATTGATTTTGTATCTGAATGACCTGCTATTTTTACTACGTTTTGCTTCAACACTTCGCTCTTAGCTAGCTTGGATACGGTAGTGGCCCTAAGTGCATTTTCGTCCAAGTTGAGATCCCGTTTACTCTCACCGAACTATTTTAAAATCAGTTTCCAGAAGGTTTCCAATAAGGGTTTGGAGTCATAAATAATCGGGTGTTGGTGACTTTTTTCTTTGATCTTGAAGTTCCAGGTACATTTTTACTGGTCAAAAGCTGGGATTTCTTTCTTTTTTTTACTAACCATTTTGAATCAGCGAGTTTTCGGCCACCCCTTGGCGTTGCTTTTGAAAAGATAGGGTTATATTGGATTCTACCTCCTTTTCCTCCGAGGTTGTCTGTGTTTCATCTTTGAAAAAAGCTGTTTCTGTTCTTGCGCCTTCTCTTCCTCTCCAGACGAGGTCATAAAACAACAAAAAAATACCTTTTTTGGAGACCTTCTGAAGTTAATTCGCTGCAAGCTTCGATGCGTTTTTTCAATTCATTATAGGTTTAAAAATACCCTGATTCTTTACGTTTGCCGTCGATACCTTGTAAATTTATTCTTTTGGCATTTCTTGCGTCTCGGGCTGATTTAAAGTCAATTTGTTCGAAGGGATTTATTTTAATATTGTAGTCGTTAAAATATTTCTTCATCAGCAGTTCCTTCGTAACATTCCATATAGCTTTGGCCGTGGACTCTTTATAATTGTTCCCAGTCTCTTTTTCATATATTATAGGCCGAACTTCTTAAAATTGATGTAATTCGGATATTGGAGTATCTCGGCCAAACGTACACATTTCTTCATCGCAACATAAATTGCCTCCAATGCTGTTCTTGGATTTTAATGTGCTTATTGCTTCGGTTCTCATTATATTTTCATCGATTTCGTCTTCTTGAATTTCACAAAAGCGAATCATATTGAGGACGTTTAACATATTCTTTAAAGAACATCGGCTACTACAGACTTTGGCGTCTCTTATTTACAATACAAACAGAGCAGATTTGCAAGTTTGTGACAGAAGGTTCAGACTGAAAACAAAAAGGTTTTTATCAGAAAAGGGATACTATATTTTGAAAGATTTTTTTAATGATATTTTAAATTAAATGTGTGTATAAGTTCCATGTGTCTGATTTGCTTTTAATGTTAACTACTTGTTTTTTTCCCTTTCTGCTTTTGGTATACTACTTTTAATCTTATTTTAATGAGTATCTTTGTAACTTCAAACCCTCTGTCCTGTAGTTATCTGTTTGTTAATTTTATTTTTGCTTAATTCTCTAGTATTAAGACCTAGTTTCGAAGTATGGCTTTGTCAAAAACTCCTGTTTTTATGACATTTCTTTTACTAAACTTGGGTTGGTTTGTTTGGACCGCTTTAAGATACTCTTTTGTTCGGTCTGGGATACTGGAAAGACCCTACAACTGTTGTATTTCAATTTTTTATAGAATGATTTCTAAATTTAGGTGTGAAAATAGCTTAGATGGGCAGGGCTACAGGATTCTATAGCAAACTAGTTATATAAGGTGTTCTCAATTTAATTTCGACATCACTTTTTACCGATATATTTTTGTTTGATCGCAATACTTTACAAAATGTGTCACTTAAATCTCTTTCTTCTGATAGCTCAAAATGTCTATTATAGATTATTTTTATATATGAATTTTACACACCACATCCGACAATTGACTACTCGAAAGACGATAGTTCGATAGGGAATTTCTAGGAGAAAAACGCTTTATTTGATTCTCTGTTTCGAAAATGTCGAGAAATGAAAACGCAAGAATTTGTTTTTTATTGAGGTAACCCGCCTATTTAAAATAATACTTCATTAGACCATATACATTCGGTTTTGAGACACCCCATATATGTAAAGAAAGAAAAAGAGAAAAACAAGTCATAAATTGAAGTCGGGTTTTGCGAGGTTTTTTTGGGAGAGATCCGAAAGCGTATCGCTCGAGAACGGGGATAGAGAGTCAAAAGCCGGTACGGTTTATTTTGGTGAATTGTTTTGCTTCTGTGTTTTAACATGTCCTTACAGGTCAGTAAAATGAAATTTATAAAATTGTTATTAACATAATTTGCACAAGTATTTCTTTTATTCTCATGGATAGCTCATATTTGATAGCACAACATGTGTACAGGGTGGCGCATTTTGGATGCATTTACGGGATTTCTCGGTAATTAGTAAAGATAGAAGGATGCGGTTTTCGCGACGCCGGGCTATTTTTTTATTAAACAAAAGATACCGTAAACACACTTTTCCTAGGCCTCTTCGTTTTTGAGCTACAGGGCGATTTTAAAAATGTTGTATTTTCGGCCACCCCTCGTATCTCGGCTACCTGATAACTTACAGAAAAGATAAAAACGGGCGCTAATAGTACTTTTTACGTAGAATTCAGTGGCGTGCCCGAAATTTTTGCCGGAGTTACTGTTTTTGAGATATGACCTAAACATATAATTTTTTAAATGGAACACCCTGTATTTTTTTCCGTCATTAAATTACTTTAATTTTTCCCATAAAAATGATATATAACACTTAACATTTTCTATTTTTGGAAATAACAAAAAATTAAAAAATGGCGAGTTTAATGTTATATTCTTCTAGTTGGCTATGAATTTTATTTAAAAATTCGAAACAATACTCTATACACTTTATTTTACTGATTGAAAAAATAACATATCAAGAACTAGTTATTTAAATAAAATGAATTATTTTTATTTAAATTTAATAGTCGATAAAGAAACAAAAATCAAGAATTACTTGAATTTAATTAATTATTGATTATAGATATATTAAGTATATTAGGTATAACAAAAACAACATTCGGTTACCTATTATTTTCAAAGTGCAAGCAGTTATTTTCTAGACACCGCCTACAACGTTCTTCGACACTTCGCAATGTATTATATAAATACAATCGTGTTACTTTCCTTAAACTATTCCCTAAACGTACTTGCAGTTCATTAACGATTTTTTATAAAACCCCAGAAGGAAAAATCTAAAGGCGTCAAGTCAGGTGATCCAGGTGGCCACCTAACAGGACCACTGGTGCCTATCCACTTATCATGACAATATCTGTTTAGAAGATCACCCACTCTCCTTGCATTGTGGCTTGGTGCTCCATCTTGTTGGAAGTAAACGTCATTGATGTCTTGGGTTTCTTCCAAAAGATTTTCTTGTAAAATGTCTATATATCGATCCGATGTGAGATTACCATCAAACACAATATAAAAGAAGATTCTGCAGTTATACAGAGCACACATAAACATATTAAATTTATAAAGATTGTCATACGCCATTTTTTACTTTTTAAATCACTGCTTTTTTAACGCTGTCAAAAAATCAAATAACAATTAAATTTAACTTTTGTTTCCAAGGCCTACTTTAATCTAATAATGCCCTTTCAAGCCTAGTTTGTTTGCAAGCCGGTGTATTAAAACATAGGGTCATATTATGATAATAATATATTTTTAAGTAATTCAAAATTTGTATAGAGTATTGTTTCGAATTTTTAAATACAATTTATAGCCAACTAGAAGAATATAACATTAAATTCGTCATTTTTTTAAAGTTTTTACCATTTCCAAAAATAGAAAATGTTAAGTGTTATATATCATTTTTATGGGGAAAAATAAAGCAATTTAACGACGGAAAAGCATTTAAAAAATTATATGTTTGGGTGATATCTCAAAAACAGTATCTCTGGCTAAAATTTCGGGCACGCCACTGAATTCTACGTTAAAAGTACTATAAGCATCCGTTTTTATCTTTTCTGTAAGTTATCAGGTAGCTGAGATACGAGGGGTGCCCGAAAATACAACATTTTTAAAATCGCCCTGTAGCTCAAAAACGAAGAGGCCTAGGAAATTTGTGTTTACGGTATCTTTTGTTTAACAAACAAATAGCCCGGTGTCGCGAAAACCGCATCCTTCTATCTTTACTAATTACCGAGAAACCCCGTAAATGCATCCAAAATGCGCCACCCTGTACATGAAATCGCTTTATGCTGTGAACAACACTGCTTTAAATGAAAACCGAAAATGTATTATTAGCTGTCTTTTCGTGCTAGGATTTTAATTTCAGTATGACTGAGAGTGTACGCAAGGGCCTTGGTGAATCTACTAACCATTTCCTACCCTGACGAGAGAATATCCTAGTTATAAATGTAATGATCATTCTAGAGATATTGGCCTAAATTGCAACTAAATAGCTGGGTAGGCATCGTAATCCAGGGCCTCAGTACCTTCTAGCGGTGTCTGGCTAACTAACAACAACCCCTTCAGTTTTATTGTTACAAGTGTGGAACTACGAATTGTGGAGAGGGAGACAGTAATTTAATTAATAATTATACTAATAAAGGTTATACAGCATAATTCGGTTTAGGAATTTAGATCGAAGGTTTCTCTGCCGTACTCTTTCCCCTCGTGAATTCCAGGCTGAGGCCGGCACGTTTTTCTCTAATAATTTGGCACGTTTTGTCTAATAAATTAGGTGTATTAGGAATCCGTGGTTTAATTTACATGACGCACCTTTCCCTCAAATTTCACTAATTTTGTTAACGTCGGACGCATTATGAGTAAGTAAAATTGTGCAAGATATAATAATAACACAACGTAGGACGTAGGGATTGGTTATCTTTTAAACCTATTTTGACGGTCATTGGCAAAATAAAGACTAAGCACAACATATCTCTATGTTGAACAGGCCCGGGTATGTTATACTACATTAGGTATATATTTAGCGTTAGATTATTTAGGTTGAAACAAGTGATGGAGAAACGAAATTTTTTATATAACACCCCATATAAAAGCTTGCTATGAAATCCTGTAGCTGTGCCGAGATCTACAATTTTTATATCCTAATTCTTATTGAAAATATTTAACTTTCAGCATATATTAAAATGTTGTATTTCGGGTCTCAAACAGACCAGCAGTTTAGAATCAAGATACTCAGTTATCAATCATAAAAAAAACGAAGATGTAAGAATTTGTGACCTAAAAACGAATACCCATCTCATACCTAAATATTATTAAGGAGGTCGTTGATAGTTATAATAATTCACCTGGAAGTCAACGTCTTTTATTATAAAACAAGCTTTTTTATTAGCTTAATAAACTTTCCTGTACGTTTCCTAACTTGCAGATGATAGTTTTGAAAATTTCTAAATCACGCCATTATCAATTCAAAAATTACCAGATACCAAAATTACAAATTGTCCCTTTTATCTTACTGGAAGGTTAGGGCAAAGTATATGTAAACTAGTAGCTCCACTCCCCCAAATATTTTGTGCCAGCCGCCGAAAATCCGCAGATTGTTGGCAGCATGTAGAGCGTTTTAGTTTAATCAGTCGTTCGTGTGTAGGCAGAGTGTTCAGAACAGAGTCGGATTTGTGGAAATCCTTAATTTTATTTCTATTTTAATATTTTATTTGGACTTCGGTGGAAATATATACGAAGCAATGAAAAATACAAAGGCAAATAGGAGAAATCTATAGTCGGATTAGTGAATAGATATGTTAATAAAATTAGGTGAAGGTCGAGACCGGAAAAATCGTCTAGGTGTCAGATTTTTTTTATAAGTACATATTATATAACGATAACGGAATGCTTTGTAAATATTAAATATCTTTTGGCACTGTGAAACTAACCCAAAGTTGATTCGACGACAAACTCAATAGCTAAAATAAGTTGAGAACAAGTGAAACTAACCGAAAGTTAATTGAACACTAACCCAAACTAACCAAATCTATTAAAATTGATTATAACGTATCGGAACTGCTTCAAATGGCTAAAATAAGTTGAGAATAAGTGAAGCTAACCGAAAGTTGATTGGACTACTAACCCAAACTAACCAAATCTATTAAAATTGAATATAACGTAACGGAACCGGTTCACATGATTAAAATAAGTTGAGACTATGTGAAACTAGCCGGGAGTTCAATCGACGACTAACCCAAACTAACCAAATGTAATAAAATCATTATAACGTATCGGAACCGCTTTATATGACTAGCATAAGTTGAGAATAACTGACACCAACCGACAGTTGAATCGACGACTAACCCAAACTATCCAAATCTATTAAAATTGATTATAATGTATCGAAATCGATTCAGACGACTAAAATAAGTTGAAACTAAGTGAAACTAACCGAACGTTGATTGGACGACTAACCCAATCTAACCAAATCTATTAAAATTGATTATAACGTCTCGGAACCGGTTCAAATAACTAAAATAAGTTGAGACTAAGTGAAACTAGCCGAAAGTTGTTTGGACGACTAACCCAAACTAATCCAAAGCTAATTCGACGACTAACCCAAACTAACTAAATTTATTAAAATTGATTATAAGGTATCGGAACCGGTTCAAATAACTAAAATAAGTTGAGACTAAATGAAACTAGACGAAAGTTGTTTGGATGACTAACCCAAATTAACCAAATCCATTGAAATTGATTATAACGTATCAGAACCGATTCAAATGATTAAAATAAGTTGAGACAAAGTGAAACTAATCAAAAGTTGAATCGACGATTAACGCAAACTAACCAAATCTATTGAAATTGATTATAACGTATCGGAACCGCTTTAAATGACTAAAATAAGTTGAGAATAAGTGAAAGTAAGCGAAAGTTGAATCGACGACTAACCCAAACTAACCACATCTATTAGAATCGATAATGACGTCGGTATTGTAACCGTTTCAAATGGCTAAAATAAGTTGAGAATAAGTGAAACTAACCGAAAGTTAATTGAACACTAACCCAAACTAACCAAATCTATTAAAATTGATTATAACGTCTTAGAACCGGTTCAAATATTTGAAATATGTTGAGACTAAGTGAAACTAACCGAAAGTTGAATCGACGATTAACCCGAACTAACCAACCTAATCCGGTTAGTCGTTCAATCAACTTTTGGTTAGTTTCACTTAGTTTCAACCTATTTGAGTCATTAGAACCGGTTCAGATACTTTATAATCAATTTTAGTAGATTTGGTTACTTTGGTCTAGTCGTCGATTCAACTTTCAGATAGTTTCCCTTTTTCTCAACTTATTTCAATCATTTAAAGCGGTTCTAATATGTTATAATCAATATTAATAGATTTGGTTAGTTTGGGTTAGTCGTCGATCCAACTTTCGGTTAGTTTCACTTATTCTCAAATTATTTGAGTCATTTAACGCGTTTCCGATACATTATAATCAATTTTAATAGATTTGGTTAGTTTAGGTTAGTCCTCGATTTAACTTTCGGTTTGTTTCACTTAGTCTTAACTATTTCAATCAGTTGAACCGATTCCGATGCGTTATAATCAACTTTAATAGATTTGGTTAGTTTGGGTTAGTTGTCGATTTATCTTTCGTTTAGTTTCACTTATTCCCAACTTATTTTAGTTATTTAATGCGGTTCCAATACGTTATAAATAATTTTAATAGATTTGGTTAGCTTGGATTAGTCATCCAATCTATTTTGGGTTAGTTTCAGTTAGTATCAACTTATTTTAGTAATTTGAACCCGTTACGATACGTTATAATCAATTTTATTAGATTTTGTTAGTTTTGGTTAATTGTCGAATCAAGTTTCCGTTAGTTTCACTTAGTTTTAACTTATACCTTAGTCATTTGAACCGGTTCCAACACGTTATAATCAGTTTTAGTAGATTTGGTTAGTTTGGGCTAGTGGTCGAACCAACTTTCCGTTAGTTCACTTATTTTTAACTTATTTTAGTCATTTAAAGCGGTTCCGATACATTATAATCAATTTTAATAGATTTGGTTAGTTTAAGTTAGTTTTCCAATAAACTTTCGGTTAGTTTCACTTAGTCTTAAATTCTTTTAGTCATCCGATACGTTATAATCAATTTTGATAGATTTGGTTAGTTTGGGTTAGTAGTACAATCAACTCTCGGTTAGCTACACTTATTCTCAATTTATTTCAGTCATTTCAAGCTTTTCAGAATACATTAAAATCAATTTTAGTAGATTTGGTTAGTTTGGGTTATTCGTCAACAACTTTGGGTTAGTTTCATTTAGTCTCATTTTATTTTAATTATTTGAATCTGTTCCGATACGTTATAATCAATTTGAATAGGTTTGGTTAGTTTGGGTTAGTCTTCCAATCAACTTTCGGTTAGTTTCAGTTAGTATCAACTTATTTTAGTAATTTGAACCCGTTACGATACGTTAGTTTAAGTTAGTTTTCCAATAAATTTTGGGTTAGTTTCACTTAGTCTTAAATTCTTTTAGTCATCCGATACGTTATAATCAATTTTGATAGATTTGGTTAGTTTGGGTTAGTAGTTCAATCAACTTATTTTAGTCATTTCAAGCTTTTCAGAATACATTCAAATCAATTTTAATGGATTTTGGGTTAGTTGTCAACAACTTTGGGTTAGTTTCATTTAGTCTCAACTTATTTTAGTTGGGTTAGTTTCATTTAGTCTCAACTTATTTTAATTATTTGAATCTATTCCGATACGTTATAATTTATTTGAATAAGTTTGGGTTAGTCCTCCAATCAACTTTCGGTTACTTTCAGTTAGTATCAACTTATTTTAGTAATTTGAACCCGTTACGATACGTTATAATCAATTTTAATAGATTTTGTTAGCTTTGGTTAGTCGTCGAATCAAGTTTTGGTTAGTTTCACTTAGTCTCAGCTTATTGTAGTCATTTGAACCGGTGCCGGTGCCGATACGGTACAACCAATTTTGATAGATTTGGTTAGTTTTGGTTAGTCGTCCAATCAACGATACAAAAAAGCCGTAACGCGAGACGAAAACATAAACCATGTCATAACGATCACTTTCATGAAACCAAAGAAGTGTAGTAAAAAAGTAAACTATTATATTATTATATATTTTTTTAAATATATTTTAGGTAATCCACTATTATTGCTATCTTTGAAACGGTCAAAGCTACAAAGTTGATTAAATTAGAAAGTTGCCATTATTGATGCCTTTTCAAGATCGATTTGCAGTGTTGTTAAATTCTTGTTAGATTCTGAGATAGCAACAGTGGTATCACCTAAAAATGACACCCCGTATAGCAAATTTTTTTTCAATTTCCTTCTATGAAAATATTTTTACAACTTTGCTCAGTTTCACTTGATTTTTCACCGGCCGGCATTCAGTAGGTCTTTCGGTACGAGTCCATACAATCTCCTGAATACATCTCTGACTAGAGAAAGCCACGCGAATCAATCGGGCACTTACGCAGCGCATCGGTCATCTCCAGTTGTCACTTGATATAAAAGAATGTGGCAGAATTACATCAAAGGATTTACCGCTGAGTGAACTTACTAGTTTACATATACTTTGGTTAGGGCTTCTCCGCAAACTGTTTGAAACAAAACTTTATTGATTATCGATTGGGCGGCGTTATCCGTTTTGACTTTGATTTAGAGCGCTTCTTTGCCAAGAATTTAATAAAGAGAAATATAAAAGGGCGCATTTAGGAAAGCGGTTCATTAAGAAAATTTTAAAGCAATTTTTTTTTGAAATGTTAGCTTGAATTTAATTTTATTATACTTCTCGAACGCAATGATAAATGAATGAAGGAATTTGAAACGAGGGCGGGAAATTCCTTGCATGTAGGTCACCAGTCACATGACAATTCTGGCTGGTAGATGGGCTTCACTAGCGAATAAACACAGCTTCTTCTGCTGAATCTTGCTGATGTCTTATGAGTTCAGCAAGTAGTTGTCGAAGTGCACCTGTGCTGGACAGTCGGTAAGAACATGAGTGGACAATTCTTCCGTCTAAGCAGGTCTTATAGGATTCGTAGCAAATGTCTGCTCAAACTATAGTGTCCTGTGAGAGCCAGAAAGACCTTCAATCTACTACCCAAGAGTAGCCCAGTCTACCTCATTCCTGCAGTAGTAGTACGCTATAAATTCTTGGTCGGCATATTCATTGCATTTCTTAGGATGGCGGTGGCTATACTATAGGACACACCTATTAAGTCCCATTGGATGCATTGCGGAACCCTGTCATGCCAGACGATTGGCCTTCTCGTTTGCCGGGACAGGCGAGTGCCGCGGAACCCAAACTAGACTAACCCTATAACCCTATACTTAGTAACCGCAAGACTATACTCAGACACCAGTGCAGAATTTACTGTATCATAGTAGATGTAGATATACTTCCCCCTGAAGGTTCTTAACAAGTTTTTATGCTCGCATTTGATAATTGTATACGCAAGCAAGTCTCACCCCTATAGTTCCTACACGGTATAAATAAATATACGGTAGGTTCACTGGAGACCAATTTCGAATTTTGCCAACAGCGTTTGGCGTCGGAGCGAATCCGGATCAAACTGGTTCGTGACCTGCGGTGGCTCTGCTACGAGGGACAGTGAGTGTGCAAACGCGCTGAGATTGTGCACTGTCGCGTCGCGTTGTATCATATATCAAATAATAACCCAGGAAAGCACATCAGCGTATACTTTTTGAATCCCTTCGGAATGTTGGTCCCGACAGACTGCTCGCGGCTGCAGGTGTGCGGCGGCTGTTGCGTTTGATGTAAAAACATCAAAATGATTTTGCTGAGTGACACTACACGATATTGTTTGTATTCTGGTTCCTCCATACACCGGGCCGGACGTGTGCTGCGATCTGCCCGCCAACCATTCCTATTAGGTACGTAAAATCTGAGAGGTCTATTTGATTTGAAGGTGAGCAGTATGTTGCCCGCTGCCATCAAAAGTTTCAGATATTCATCAGCCGCCCTTAAGTGATCGAGACCTTGCAGTCTGTATAGAGACCTCAATGCCTCATACTCCAGAAATAGGTAGACGGGCGTCAACCCATTCAATATTTCAAAAACTCAGGTAGGTGCCGTCTTCAAAGCATCTGCAATTCCCACGCAAGCCACTCTCTGAACTCTGCCTAACTGAGCCCTTGCGTACCAATCCACCTTACGATGGCCCCGTAAGTGATAATGGGACGAACTTCGGCCGTATAAATTCCGCGGTAAAATCAGATATTCATCTGGCACCCTATTGATTATAATATATCTGTTAAATTACATATCCGATTTTCAAAAAAAATATTATTTTGTGTGTAAAATATTCATTTAAATATGTCTTAGCTGGAATTTTGAAGTGCAAAGTTATTTTTCATTAGAAATGTTTCAGGCAACTTCACATTAATAGAATATTATGCAACATCACGCAGATGTGTGCGCACCTAAGGGAAAATCTGAATTCTTCTAGAAATTGAACATAGGAATCACCATTATTTGGCATAGATGCTGATAATCAAGTTGGTTATACCGGAGTAACTATTTTTTACAAAAAGCCTTTGAAGTTGAAAATGAGTTCAATTCTTCAAAAGAAACTTCAGCTTGTGAGTCATAAGAGCCACTCAGATCAGACATTTCATGCAAAGAAGTTGAAGTGCATGAATAAGATTCAACTTGCCTGCACACTTAAGAAGTACTTGGGCCAGGAATATCTGAAGTACTAGCGCCACAGTTATTGATGCAATTATCGGAAGTAATTGCACAAGTGCATCAAAATTACCGATAATTTTGCATGACAGCGTGTTGTCTCAAAACTGCATGAGTTCATTTTCATATTTTGGAGAAAGAGCCCGACACCGAAGGTGGAGGGCTCTTTTTCTAAAATATGAAAATGAACGAATGCAGTTTTTCTAAGACAACATGCTCGAATGCAAAATTATCTGGTTATTTTGATGCACGAGTGTAATTCGGGGGAATATTTCCCGAATAAGGACATGATTTAAAAAAAAACATTTTTATTCCTTTTTTAATACAGAAACGTACATGTAACTGTAAACAAAGCAAATAGACGCAAAAATACGATTTTTTTTTAATACCAAACGAGACATTTTTAATAATATATGTTCACTTGACATTGACGTTATTTATAAATTGTCGCTGTCATCGTAAGTTTACAATGGAATTACCATAGATACGTACGATGCAATTATCGCTGTGCTCTTTCGGTTTCTACAGTGCAATTATCGCTGTAATTTTCCCAGAATTGCACTTCTCTAATGGGATTTTTTATACATGAGGGAAATATTCGTCTCATATAGAAATCTTGAAGCCAAAACTATTTTGCCAACAATTTTCTCATTTCAACTTTTTAGGTTGAACTGATCATATTCCTGAAGCTCAGAGTCCAGAGTGCGCTTTATCGATAAATTATTATAGTAATGCACTTTGTGAACTTTCATCATTAGTTATGACTACAGGAATATAGAGACCAGCTGGCGATTTTTTTTTTATCTAAAATTTCCAGGTTGAAGTGTCCAATTTCCTAAAGCTCTAAATCTGGATTGCGCTTTCTCGATAGTGACAATAATTACAGTAATGCTAGATGCAAATACAGTGTAAGAATAAGTATTGGAGGTACCAGCAGTACTGAAGCAATAAATTTCAGCTAGACGTTTTTTTGCCTAAAAGTGCGTTACGTTCTTGGGACGAAGATATTAAAAATAGTGTGTGCACCATAGAAATGTCAGTTTCATTCACATCAAAAAATTTATCATCTTTGAAATTACGTTTTTAAACTACTGAGTAACCTGTACTATGTTGCGCACGCATATTCGACTGAGCCTGATTTTTTTAGCGGTTCCTTCTCAAAAATTGAGAGCATCAGCCCTTTCCTTCCATTTTCAATAAGGCGCTAAAGTTGTTTGGAAAATTATTGGCTTTACATAACAGTATGTTACTTTCCAATGTTGAGTAGAAATTTTGAAACGAATAAGTTCAACATTATTTTTTTAAAAATAATGCTTTTTGCAATTTCATAATTTAGTCATAACATTAAGTAATGCTCCTTTTATGTTCAGCTTGCCTAAAAACCTACAAATACTCAATTTTGACTAACAGGTTGGGTCACCAATATATTTCAATCCTCCCTTAATTTTAGTAAAATTTTGGAATAGTTAACCAAAGTTATCTAAAATCTATTCCATAGGAGTTGATCGTGCTCTCAAAAAAGGTTCAAAACAGTAGTTGGGCGGTTGGGTATGTCAGCAACTTTTGCCTCTTTCATTCCCTTCATAAATAAATTTAGTATAATAGAAGAGAAATTGTAGAGCAGACCTGTATAGCTGATGAACAAACAATAGTACAATAAAATACAAATGAAGGATAAGCAGTGAATCGGGGCACTATCGTCGGAGACTTGGATTTTCATTGTTAATTCCCCTGAATTTTTATTGAGGTATAGTGTACATGTTTTTATTATTTTTTGGCTTTTTAATTCATCAGAATAAAACAGTTTATATCAAAAATAAAGGAATTATTGCATGGAAACAAACCAATAAGAGAGTCTAATAATCTTAATAATTAAAAGTCGATAGGATCATCCTCAGAAAAATCTAGGTAGTCGTCATGCATGAGAATAATCACCGCATTGAGCCATTGAGAGGGAGTTGTACCCTTCAGAAGACATGCGTTAAGGAGTTTTTGATGTATGCGTATTAAAGCATCGCCTCCTTTAATTGATTCGATAACTATATCGTCGTCTCCTGGTGATTTATTATTTTTCATTTCGGAGAGGGAAGCTCTTATTTCACTATCTGTTATTTCAGGGATATCTTCGGATCCTACATTTTGAATTTTTGGTATTTGCCTCGATTCAAGAAGTTCCGGGTCCTTTTTATAAAGCTCTTGGTAAAAATCTTCTGCAGTATTAAAAATATCCTATTTGCTGGTTTTTGTTGTCCCACTTTTATCATGCAGTTTACAAATGTTTTTCTTACCTTTGCTAAGTTTTCTCCGTAGTACCTTCAAACTTTTGTTGTTTTCTATAACTTGTATATTTTCTGATATCTTTCCTAACTGATTTGGAGATATCGTTGTTGATTTATCTTAAATTAGCGAAATTTGCCGTGTATTTATCTCGCATATCTCTTCTCTCCCTCATTAGGTTCCTCGTATTTTGGCTTAATTTCTCTTCCTTGTCTTTAACCTTTTTGCTGTGTCTTTCTTGAGCCTCTTTTAGAGCGTGACTTATTTGCCTATTTAGATTATCTAAGCTGATCTCCCCCTCCTTTAGGTCTTCCAAGCTCTTAAGATTGGAAGTTATTTCCCTTTCGTATGCCTCTTTATCTTTGATGATAGATGTCCTTTTTTTGCCTGAAGAGGCCTATACCATTTTTGCTCCCCCCCCCCCCCCCAACATTCACTTTTATTCTTGCCCTAACTAGCCGATGGTCACTCCCTATAGAAAATTTGTTTAATACGGTTACTTTTTGGACAACATCCTTTTTGTCAGAACTTATAAAATCGATTTAATTTTTTTGTTGTGCCATCGGGACTTATCCAGGTCCACTTTCGCTGGGGTGCTTTTTGGAAGAAGGATTCATAGCGTAGAGTCCATGATGGAGCATAAAATTTAAAAGTACGTCTCCTCTACTATTTCTCTCACCATGACCATGAGGGCATATGGAAGTTTCTGCATCATCCATTTTGGATCCCAGCTTGGCATTGAAGTCTCCCGTGAGGAAATTGCAATGCGCTTTGTCCTGCTTCATAGCTGCAGATGTATCTTCGTAAAAGCCTTTCACTACTTCATCGTCATACTCTGTTGTTGGTGTGTACACTTTTATTTTTATTTAACCTTAGTATAAGATATATCTCATGGAGAAACACTGTGAATTTTATTGATGTTTTTCTTGTGGTCTTTGTGAACGACAAAACCCACACCTCCTTGTGCGACATCCTTTTCTCTCCTGTAGTGCAATAGATGGTTCGATTTAAAAGTTATCTGATTTTCCCCCTTCCTTCTAACCTAGTCACACCTAGTACACTTAAGTTCTTCTTCCAGTCCAATCAGTTTTTGTTGTGTTGAAAGTGTTTTTGTGTTGTAAGTGGCTATATGCAAAGTTCTATGCCCATGGTAGCCTGGTCTTACCCGATGATTCTTAGCACCATCTGCTTGTGATCTGGTTTGGTTGCTACCGTAACCAGGGACCACTGACCTGCCGGGGACTGAGAGCCGTTGCATAGTCATCATGGTCATTTCATCATTTTACGAGGTTTTTAGCCAAATACACTACCTCGCTGGCCAGTGCGTGTTGGTAGCGGGATGCTGTAGATTTAATTTCCTAAATCTCCGATGAGAACGGTTATACCGCCGGGACTCGGCCGTCAGAGCCTCGTCAATTATCTACCAGGGTGTACCATGCGGTTTGAGATCCGCCCCTCGTGCAGGTAAGGTTGACATTTGAACTGGTACCAGGAATATATTTGATCATTTTCTTAAAATATTCTTCGAAAACATCAGGAATCATTTCTTCATGACAATCTTTAGTTGAACTCGACTGAAATTTTAATAAGCCTTCATCCAAGAGTACATTCCTATATGTGATAATAACATGTCTACGCCTCTTTCCAGATGGCGGTCTTAACCTCGTTGACCAGCTCTTCATCACAGCTTGTCTTGATCTCAGTATGTTTTTACCTTGCTAGATTGCATTCGCTAAGATATTTTCGAATTGACCTCAAGAATTTTTGTCTCAAGCAAATAATGTCTGATCTTGCGATAAAAAAGATTTCTTATTCTGCTTGTTCCAGCGAAAGTTCATGTCATGAAAATTTTCCATAATCTACTTCTTGATAGCTGGGGGAAATTTTCGTCTTTCTAAAAAGCATGCACTTTTCTTCTTATATTATTTTTAACACCGTCTTCAAGTTCCATGGTTTCTTCCCTGGATGTGGCTTAGGTCCAATGAGGTTCTTATATTTTCTTTCTTGCAAAAATTTGTTAAAGGTCGGTTCTCCAAGTCCTACCATATCGTAATATATGTACCTGGAATCCGATTTATAGCAAACTAATTTATCGATGTGGCAGGCATAACCTATGGTTTACCCTTACTTTGTGGCTGTAACCATCGATATCTGCACATGCGATGGGGTAGACTAGAGGAAATTGTATAGTTTCAGACTCCAGACTAAAATAATTGGTTTGTCGATACACTATGAGTATCGAGACCAGGGATCATCTTATTTCGCACTATAAATAAACTGATAATCCACGCTAAAATGATTAAATAATAAATGTATAAAATATTCAACTTTATCTCGCTGGAAACTTTCGCTTTCGCAATGAACTCCTTATAGCGAAACTTTATTGATTGTCGATGCGGCTAAGTTTTCGGCTTTGAGTTTGATTTAGAGTGCTATTACGGCAAGATTTTTGGAATAAGATAGTAAAGGGGGAAGTTTATTGAGATATCAACCTCGAAGAAGTTTGAGGGATATTATCGGTGTGTGTATTAAAGTAAAAACCACTTTTCTGCCAATAACTGCAATAATAGGTGTTCAAGAATATCAGCTCTATACGGAGTAAGTGAATTGACCAAAATTAGCGTAGCATTAAACAATTTATATGAATTTGTCGATTAAATCTAAAGCAATTTTTTATCAATTTAGAAGAAATTTATTGACTCTCTAAATGCAAAGAAATGACGCGGGTTTTGGAATTAAAACAATATTTTTCTACAGCCCTGCGCAAAATGACTAATTTTTAAATTCAAATGAAATCGCAAAATCTACGAATGCCGCGGATCCTTATTTTACGCTCTAGAGCGTACATGGAAAATAAAATTCTCACTTTTTCCATAGAGTGGGCTATGAATAGTCATGGCAACCGAAAATAAATAAATGACAGTCGTGCGTTTGTTACAGTTGTTGCTGGCACTTCTGTTCTAAATATGCCCGAATATAATATGTTAAAAAGTACAGTCATTTGCAAATTTCAGAATAACTATAGAGTAAAATGTGCATTTAATTTTAAAAAATGTGGCTGTAGAAAAAGTTCTGTCTGTTTTTCGAGCGCAAAGTAAGATTGCCGTTTTCCAAAGATTACCGCGCTACGTTACGCGTCGCGCGGTAACATTCTTTCTCAAGAGGCAATCCGTTACTTTACGCTCTAGAAACAAAAATAACATTTATCGATAAATTGGCACTGCCACCAAAATTTCGTGGTTGTGGGGACTGCAGTCTGATTCATATTATAAGTACTAGTTAAGATGTACCTATAAATACAGCCCTTATAAAAATTTTAACATTCACTTCGCAGCCATGAAGTTGATTTTAAGAAAAATTAGATATAATAATCTTTCCCCGCCTATCTCATTGCTGTATATTTAACAAATTTTTTGCTAATAACCACAAAGTCCTGATGTTGATAATAATGGCTTAAAAGCAAATAAATGATGCACCATTTTGGCTATAAACTCATTACGATATTTTAGTTCTATTTGCTACATATTTCGTTCCAGCAACTTTGTTGCAGCTTATTGACAGCTCTTGGTTTTACTTGGAAATTACATTTCTAAATGTATCTATTTTGATAAATTACAAGCCCAAGGCTGGATAATTTCTAAGGTAATGAAATACGTTTAATGTGGTTTTTAACACTTATACCACGAGACGTGAATGAAGGTAGTGGTGTTGGCAAATAATTAAAAATATATGTTTTCTGTTACTGCTTTAGGGAATGAAGTTTTTCACATGGAAAAATGGCTTTGAAAATATAACATTGCTACGATGGGCGCAGAACACTTTGCACACGGATATGTCATCTTTGCGCACGCATCTTCCATTCACTATTATTTGTGCTTGATTCTGTCACAACGTCAAAAATCTGCAACATTTAAATAGGCTGAGCTCCATAGCATCTGTCACGGTTTTGTTAAAAAAGTGGCATTTCAAAAGATTTTTGCCAACAAAATTTAGGAAAAGCTAGCGCTATAACCCCGAAAAACCGAAGAGGCGGCATGAAGCTGAATTAGATCGTTTTATGAAGTGGAGGTCCTCGAATAACGTTGAAACTTCCTCTGAGAATGCAGTGCAGGAATATTTTGAGAAATTATCGGAAAAATAATAATCCTCGACATTGCGGACGACATATACCATGCTGAAATCAACACTAAATGCAAATCATAACATAGAGCTTTGGAAGCTATAAAAAACTGCAAGCATTTATCAAAAAAAAACTAGAAAACTATGTCCCAAAGAAGTTTACAAAAGAGGATTTTTGCCCCTTTTTGAAGAAAGCATCAGACAACAGTTATTTACTTACCAAGGGAAACACGGTAGTGCAGCGGTTAGTTTGAGTTAGTGTAATTATATTTACAGGTTTATCAAAATTAACTAAGCAATAAGGTTAGTTTATTAAACTTTTCAGGAAGTGGTGGAAGTGGGAGTTTTTGGACATGCAGAAGAAAGGAATTATGTTACCTTTAAAATAGAATGCACGAAAGAGTCCTGGTGTTTAAGTTAAAGAACACGAAAACGAGGATACCAATTACATTGGAGGGACTGTCAAAGAAATTGCAAAATATTTGATGTTGGAAAAGCCAGAATCCTTTGGATATTGCCTTGTCCGCCCTGCGGCAATAATTATAGTAAATTCCGGCTCAGATTTGCAAGCCCTTGAACGATATGGAGGATAGAAGTCAAGCACAGTTGCAGAAGGTTATGTTGATAATGCTCTTAGAAATAAAATAAATATTCAAAAAAGATAGAATCGTCGTGATCGTCTTCTTTTAAGGAACCAGAACAAGAGTCTTCTACTAGGATGCCAGGACCAAGCCCCCGGACAACTGTACTGACAACACATCAAAAATATGACAGAAAACATGATGCAAAATACAGCGACTTCTCGAGTAATTTTGAGAAATTGCTTTAACGTTACAATTAACATTAAATATTAGTTCCTTTTTGTCATTAGTTCTATTGGTATAATAAAAAACAAGTTACCCAAAAATACTATTCGTGTGTTATATTTGCAGTCGTAGAAAAAGTATAATAAGAACTCGTTTGAAAACCTGTCTCATTCGTGTGCAAAGAGTCGTTTTCGAGACTTGTTGTTTAATGTACTATTATTTACTACCGTGAGATAAAATATATTTTAATGGCGCGTTCGGGATGCTCACGCCATTCACTCCGTGCATACCTAAAAGTACTCCAGTAGTTCGGGTATAGCTTTTCGTGCAAATGGAGTAGCTCTTTCAGCGTTCGACTATTACGGAGTGGGGTAAAAAAATTTACTCCAAAAGTTCCACCCCGCAGAAGGCGGGGTAGGCCTGCGTAGTTTAAGAATCGAGCGAGAAGTGTCATTTTCGATTTTCATTTTGTGTCCTGTTTGTTGAGAATTTTTATTTTGTTTGGGTCATATGCACAAATTTTGTGGTCATGTGTCCAAGATTATAAAAATATGGAAATAAGTAAATATTCGCATTGTCCTGTTGTAGACGAGGCATGTAACCCCGTTATATTTGATGGGTCACTGGTACTATGTAACAAAACATTAATAAAATTTGAAATTGAGCAAACATTGTGTCCGAATTCTCTTCAAAAAAATACTTTTCCTAAAAATTAAAATTGAAAACAGAAAACAGCTGTCTTGAATCCGTCAGTAATCTGTCGTTCCCAGGTCCAACAACTCCGAATCGTTCGACTATACATTTTGACACCATACGCTCCAAGATCACGTGCCCGAAAATCAACTCGTACTCCACTCCAACTCCATTTTAATACCCGAGCCCAGCTTAAGTAACACCAAGTATCACAATAAGCTATGCCGCAACATCTATATCCCAGAATCACTATCCTAGCTAAATAATAAAACATATATAATCTGCTTTTGACGAGGTTTAGTCCCGCCTTATTTAATCCATTTATTAAAAGGAATTTAATGCCCCCGAAGATGTTTCGTGCAATAGTGTAGCCTGCCTTAAGAGTGCCAAATATGTAACCTTATTTGCTAGTTGCTCATTAGGTGGTCCATATGCCAGGTTTACTTGGCGGTTTGTGTTTTGGCAGTTAGGGTAGGGTACCACTAAATTTTTTTTACAAGAAATGATTATTGATGATATTATTATAGGGTAATAAAATTTAGAAAAATACCCTGTAAAAGAGCGTTGAAAAATTTTGATAAACAGATTAGTTATTACTTTGACATAGACAGTCATTAAATATCTATAGGTAGACGAATTGAGCTCAAGTCGATTGCGATATCAAAGCGACAAATTAAATTAGTAAATTTCAGTTATGTGAAATAAATTACAGCCATGAGCTTTACAGCCAAATACAGTAAAAATTAACTCAACCAGCTATTCAAATGAATTATCTAACTAATTAAAGATAAAATTAAGTATATCTCTTAAAGGTAAGCTCGATAAGCATGATAGCTAGATCAAAAATGAAAGGACAATTATCGAGAATATAAACAGAATATACGCGATAGACGTCAAACGGCCTACTGTTGTTATATAAATTCATTAATTAAAATATATAATCATTAATTAAAATGATATATCACGATACCAAACATACTACAATTAAGGCAAATGACCTACAATCATTTGATTATATATTCATTAATTAAAATTATATATACCGGTAAGCTATATAAAGTAATTAAGGCAAACTATCTACAGTCGGGTAGCTACATATCCATTAATCAAAAGGATATATAACGGTAAGAAATATATGGTAATTAAGGCACTTAAGTAAATTAAAATCGATTTTACTTGATAGTGATCGAGTTGAAGGCACTGATGCTTCCTGCCTAGAACGTATCCACCATGTTGCGTCACCCTGACAAAAAAGGCCCGGTCCGGCTAACTGACGGCGCGGCTGAATCAGCTAGGTTAGCGTGAAATTCTATCTCATAGAAGGAATTCTATCCCATAGAAGGAATTCTGTCTCACAAAAGGAATTCTGGACCACAGCTGGACCCTTTAAAAAAAGGGGTCAACACACTAGTTCATCCCACAACGTTTATAGACGATATGGCCGATAATTTTAGAAAATATACATTCTACTTAATTTGCTTAATACTGCAACGAGACAATCAGGCGGTAG
>JAEQML010065047.1:0-21405 GCA_016904865.1 Pissodes strobi | reverse complement strand
AAGCCTTCATTCTGTGAAAATTTCAGCTTGTAACCCCGAGATGCCCAAAGAAATCATTTTACAGAAGGCTTTTACTGCGTTGGGCACTCTACTATCAAAGCCTGATCACGTTCAACAGACTTTTCTTCTCGACTTTCGGTGTTTTGACTGCCATTACCACGTTAGTCTGGTTTAGGAACTGTTTTATTGGCTGGTAGACTAGGACACATCAACACCAGATGGGATTTCTCGCATAAAACACATTTGAAGTGTCCTCTGCACCTTTGCGATTGGTGACCTATTTTCAGACAGCAGAAGCAAGCCTTTTTACTAAACAAAATATTTCGCTTTTCCTCCATGGACATTTTATTAGCCTTAAAACATGCGGTGCTTTCATGCGAGCCACCGCAAAAAATACATTTAGCAACCTCGCAATTTACAAGACCCGTGGCGGTCGGAACAACAGGGTTATTTCTAGCGGATCTTCCTTTCTTGAAATTCTCCTAACTGTATCCCAATCTGTCACATGACATACGCTCCGTCAATCCAAAACCCTCGGCGGCCAAACTAATCCTCTGTTCGTTCTCCACTTCATTACTGAGAAAGTTCATCAGCCCTTTTAACCTCAACTCAAGTACAGATACATCAGGACTAATGGAGACGCTGGGTACGGAATAGGACGAACGCTGCCAAACTCTAAGCAGATCTCGAGGTAAACAAGACTCAATTAATGGGAAAAGCATTGCAGAACAGCTACCCGTTGTGATACCCAGCGTCTCGAGCGCCCGCAATTGCGTTTCAATCTTATCGTAGAGCGTAGCGATATCAAATTTCTGTTTAGAAGTCGCAGTACCCAAAATTAACTTCAACAGCTCTCTAATGTACACCACAATCTGCATATCTTTGTTGCCAAACCTGTTAGACATGCTATCAACAATTTTATCATAATTATCGCTAATTGACGGAAAGCTTTCTACCATCTGTCGTGCCCTACTTCCAGGAACTGTAGCCTGTACTAAATACTCAATTTTATCATGGTTATCAATATCAGGGTCATTATGGATTTTCTTGGAACTGGCCCCAGAAAGACAACCACCCCTGAATACTACCATCATACGGTTTCAATTCAATGCGAGGTAATTTAAACTTTCGCTTACCTTGGGCTTTCCGCGGCCTCCACACGCAAACTGCTCACCTGACTGCGGGCGCTCCGCTCAACTGAATCAGCTCCTTCAGAGTCGGCGTCCTCGTAAAGCTTCTCGTACCGCAGTCTCAGTTCAATAAACCGCTTATTATAAGTGTCACAGCTGTCCACCTCGATAGAAAGTTCCTCCTCCGTCGCGCTTTCCAACAATTCTTCGAAAATAGCACTGTCCCGAACCTTTAAGCTATCATATTTCGGTTTCAAAGTCTCCCAAGAAAGTCGAATAGCCACATCATTCTCCTTAGAACGGTCGAGATGTAATAAACCAGCAAGTTCATTCGCCGTCTTCGTAAATGAAGCACGATATACTTTTCGGGCCTTCTTCTGTGCCTCTAGATTCTCAGCCATTGCAAACTATACAAAAGTTCCTGTCACCAGGAACGTCTCAAAACGTCGATTTGCTGCTGTAAAACCGTCCTGTCACGGTCGCCACAATGTGAGAGCCAAATAAAACTACCCGTCTTAAATGCTTTACTCACTAATAAACGGTTTACAGCGCAAAATGTGAACTACGAATTCCAGAACGTAATTTATTAATTACTTGAGACAAACAGGCATAACGAACATCGAACAACTTTACATTATTGTAGTGTCTATAAAAGTCCCGTTTAAAGCGTAAACCACCTCGCGAATTATAACTCGGAAAATGGCCCAGTTTTTGATCTGTCGAATATTTAAAAGCTTAAAAAACCTATATTATTTTTGACACATTTTTTGACAAAAAAGAATAGGTAAAACTGAGGCCACCAACGCATGGCGAGGTGTTGTCGCATTTTACGTTGCACGCACTTTTCGCAGTTTTTTAAGGAAAATATTTAATGTCTCGGACAATAATATAATACAAAATTAATATTTTTATTTATGTTTTTTTTAAGAATGTCCTATATGAATTTTAACTCCAAGATTTTTTAAACTATTCCTGGCGGTTTAGAAACAATCCTTTAACTTTTGTATTCAAAGACTTTTTCTAGCTCCAAAAATAAAGGGTGTAGGTGAGTCCTAAAATATACCCTTGTACAGGGTGGCTCGAATTCGTGTCTATGTATGGGGAACTCGAAAAACGTAAGAGATACAGTGTCGGTCAAATTAAGGCAAAATAGCGCATTTAGGTGCCTAGCAATATGCCGTTTAGAAAGTTTTAAAATTGCGAGTATTTCCGTAGATATCCGGAAAAAACCGAAATTTTTAAAATTCGTTTTATTTTTTTCCTGGGCTTATTTAAAAACGGATTTCAAATTGAATTGCACTTTTGCATTGCCACTTTTTCCGCTCTATCTAATGATGGTATCCAGTTTGAAATTCGACGTTTTGTCTTCAGGGGATCATCATCAACTTTCTTTTTTTAAATATGAACTTTAATTTTTTTTATCGTTTTTCAGATGGTATTGGGGTTAGTAATATGACTATGTGTTTTTATTTTTTTTTATTAGTATTTTTTTAATTATATATTTTGCTTTGGCGTAATTTTAAATAATATAAGGTAGGTACTTTTAATATTTTTATATTCCATAAAAATATTTTATTTTGTTTTTTGTATTAAGTGGAAAATTGGAGCGTATTAAAAATAAAAAATAGTAAAATTATTTCTTACGAGAATATGGCCATGAACCATTACTCAAACAAGTTGCTTACTGCAAAGATAAAATATTCCCAACTTTTAATGAATTAAAAAATTTATTTAATAAAGAACATCAAAAATTTATAATCATACTACGTGATACTATAGGAACTTTGATCGAAAAACACCTATTGGAATTTTGCTTATAAATAAAATGCACTAAGCAACTTGTTTGAGTAATAGTTCATGGCAATATTCTGGCAAAATATAATTTTACTATTTGAATTTTTAATACGGGCTCCAATTTTCCACTTAATGCAAAAAACAAATAAAATATTTTTATGGAATATGAAAATTTCAAAAGTACCTTCCTTAAATTATTTAAAATCACGCCAAAGCAAAATATATAAAATAAAAATAATAAAAATAAAAAATTCAAAAAAAAAATAAAAAGACATACTCATATTAATAACGCCAATACCATCTGAAAAACGATAAAAAAAAATAAAGTTCGTATTTAAAAAAAGAAAGTTGATGGTGATCCCTTGAAGACGAAACGTCGGATTTCAAACTAGATATCATCATTGGATAGAGCGGAAAAAGTGGCAATGCAAAAGTGCAATTAGATTTGAAATCCGATTTAAAATAAGCCCAGGAAAAAAAATATATTTTTCAAAATTTCGGTTTTTTTCGGATATCTCCGTAAATACCCGGAATTTTAAAACTTTCTAAACGGCATATTGTTAGGCACTTAAATGTGCAATTTTACCTTAATTTGACCGACACTGTATCTCTTACGGTTTTCGAGTTCCCCATACATAGACACGAATTCGAGCCACCCTGTACATATCTATACGTCTTAATACCCACATATAAGATAAATAGAAAACTTATTACTACAAAGGCTAGGATTCTTCGAGCTACTGTTTTAGACTCAATTTGGGTAATTTTCTCTTTTGAAAACTGATTAATTTTTGGTAGGTTATGTACGTTGGAACTTCCTGATTGATTGCAAGGAGTACTAGGTGGTAGAATTATTATTGCCATTTTCTTTTGAAGAATTTTTATTACTTAATATAAATTGGATTTTTGCTTGTGACTTTTAGAATTTGTAAGATCTATCTGAGGAAATTGAGTCCTGTTAAGGTTTTTGATCTTCAGTGGTTTTGCCTCATCTAAAGCCTGGTTTTCTCCACTGCCCACATGTCACTGTGCATGGATAGAGCATATACTTAAAAAAAAAACACTGCTAAACCGTCATTTGGACAATGAGTGGAAAATGAAGTCAAAACCAAAAGACGGGAATATCAATTTTGCATAAGTCTATCTTTGTCGTTCAAAAAGTTGTTTGTGCGCACGCTCTGTACGGAACGTTCTGATTGGTCCGTTTGTCGAGCATTAAACGGGCCGAGGCCGACCCCGACCACGGCCACCTATACAAGGCCAGGAAGCAGCAAATCTTGCCCTTCTACTACCTAGTGCTTCCTTATTAATCTTAAAATAAGACCATATGGTAAAACTAGACACAAGTTTATTAATTATAAAAATAAATATGAGAAATATAGACATGAAATAAAAATCATATCAAAGATAGGGATAAACTAAAGTTACGAGTAGTAGATGAACGGAATATCTGAATAACATAATTGTTTTGTATTATGCTTGTTGGCTTATAATTTCCATTTTTGATAATATGTATGTATTAATAATATAAACTATGTGATTAGTTAATAACAAATGTGATTACAGTTAAATGAAATATGTAGCCCAAGATCAAAGCAGTTGCAAAAGGCAGTATTTTACGTTACGTATAAGTATTCAAGTAGATTTCTCAGAGTAAAACGAGTCGCAAAAAATAAAAGGTATATATAGTGTATGGTTTTTTTAGTTAGTTCACCTATTCAGTACCTACTCAAGCACAATCTTTTTAAGTAGCAATAACAGAATACATGATAAAATAAAATGATTAATTAGCTTAAGTCATGTTAAGTAAAACAAATATCACATATATAAATACAAAAAGCAGTGATTTTTCTATGTTGTATAAGTACTGTGAATAAAATGCAAAGCAGTTGTATGAACCAATAAGTATTGCAACAATAAAAGCAAACCGAAGGTTTCGAAGCAGCTCAATTTTACTAGCTGTTCTAGACAGACACTGTTGAATTCTAACCTTCATGCAAGCCATTTTAGTAAAAATACAAGTACTTATCTAGTTAGTTCGCCACATGAACAAGATATACGACTTTCCGAAGAAACGGGAAGCCGCTTGTGCTTGGAGGTTGGAGGGCAAAGAAACAATGGAGCAAGTTTTATGCTGTCTGGCAATGGAAAGAACCAGACAAACTATCCACCCCCAGACAGCTATTCGATTCCAGGAAAAGGATTAAGCCTCTGGCCTAGTGGAATCTACAGATGTGAGCCACAATAGACCAAGGGTTGCCCAAATACACATACAATTACAAAATATAATAGTTAGTAAAGTTACAGTTCTATAGTTGATGTTATATCATCTTCATTTTTATTGCCAATCAAAAATATTTTGGCTTCATGAAGCACTTTATCTAAAGTACTTAATATACTCCACCCGCACGTACTGATAGTTTTATATCAGTCTTGTCCGAACACAATGTTTTTTTTTATGAACAAATTGCCCACAAACACTTCAAGTCTTCTGACCTGACAGAAACACAGACATTTGCACACTTGGGTACCCTTCAGCTGGTTCATTTAAATAGAAAAATGACAAGATTCCTTTTCCTTTCAACTATCCATCCTCGAGTTCATTAATCTTGATATCAGCTTCATGCTTCATGTAGCGCAGTAAAAGATATTGCTTCATTTCGTTGTAAGTAGTTGCTCTATCCAAACTTTCAGCAATAGCCCCTTTCCATTTCTCAACATTCAATCTGATCTTTCTGCGTTTAGTGTGGACATTCTCTTCATCTACTTTACTTAAATATGAAGGACATCTAGGTAGCTTACATGGAATCTCCCACAAGAAACCGTTTCGAAATATAATTATAATATCTACACGTTATGAAATAATTAAATAAATGAAAAAACTGACTGTAAAATATTTATGTAAACAAATAAATCGACCATCAATTTGGTTGTCGTATAGGTGCCCGTGCCCCGACCCGTGTTCCGTTTATCGATCCATCTGTGTTTTATTGTGTCGTGTGATTCGTATCATATCTTGTGCACATTAAATTGTAATTTCAATTTAAAACTGTTTTTAGACATTTTTAGAGTGTTTGTGCTTTGAAAATAAACAGCAAATAAGCATATCCGCTTTAAAAAATAACCTCTGCAAGCGGCAATAATTTAAATCCAATAAACTACCGCCAAACAGGGGGATTACTTTATTGGCTGTTACATATATTTTCAACTAATCACAGAGCGTTTCTAACGATTACGCAGTATGAACTTACTGAATGACAAAGACCGACTTATGCGAGTTTTAAATAGCTCCGTCTTTTAGTTGTGGCTTCAATTTTTGGTTTGGATTAGCGATATATTAGTTTATATATATATGGGATAGAGTTGACCCCCTGTAGAGTAAATAACCATAGATAAAACTACAACCACAACAAACGGAATGAAATGAATTGTGTTCCGAATAAAAAATATATTGTCACCTCAGCCCTGCACTTTCTTCTAAATTAATTGAAAACCCAGAATCTTACATGTTTGCTGTTTGTAATAAATTGATACTAATTATTTAGGTATTAAACATTAAAAACTTGACAAATTTATAACCGAGTGGCGTCGAAACCATAGAAAAACATTATGGTAAACGTGTAAACAATAATTTGTAACCTACATATATTATGGGTTGGGTCAGGGATTCTTTGCGTTTGCAGTGGCCACTTGCAAGCCTTTGGCCTTTACTGTAGTCTTCCAACTTCAATACCTAACCCGGCACTAGAACTTAGAAAAAAACCTGGAAAATATTGAGGCTTTCAGAAAACTGTCAGAAACAAATTTAGTCTTAACAATTTCATATAAATCCACAACGAGAAAGCAGGAAGACGACTGCCTTAGAATATTGACAGATACTGTAAGTTAGAAAAAAAAAACTATTATCCCTCACGAACACCAGTATTTGTTTGCAGTGATTCGTAGTTCATCAACGTGGATCGATGGATCAAGCATTTTGAGAAAATAAGCGCAAACATCTGGGCGAAAACCATAACTTATTCGTGACTTCGAAAGCAAACCGTTATAGTTCTTCAAATATTAAGCCTGACTGATACCGAAATGGTACAACTGACCACCTTTATGGGGCACACTAAGAAAACTCATGATCAATTTTATAGATAAAAATAAGAATCTTCCATTTATATGAAATATTTAGACATTTTACTTTTTTAGAAAATTTTCAAAAAAAACAATCCAATCATTTCTATCCCAAACGTTTATTAATTTTGCTTTCTTTCTAATATAATAAATTAGTTGTAAAATGTTTCCATAATATTGATTCTTTGGCTCTAAAGTCGATGGTAAAATTGAATTCCACGACCTCAAAAATCATGAAAACGATAATTCATATACGTTTTATTTATGACACCCTCGTTTTTGCGCATCCCTATCACCAACATTTTTCCACTAGTACAACTATTAATTAATTAATAGACATGTTATGTTCAAATAGGTATACACCCTGTCTAAATTTTAATATTGATTTCCGCAAGAACTTTTCCAGGCGTCAAAAAATACTTGCTTTCAACACTTATGACAAAGAATTAATAGAGAAAATAAAGGAAAAGGCATTAATGCGGAGATAAACGAGGGAAGTAATGATGATAATGATACACATCATAGTACCTAAGAGTAATAAAATTATTCTTTTAAATTTTAATATGTTTTTAATGGTTAAAGAAGAAACACATAATTTCCCATTTTATCAGAACAAAATTTATATGTATTAATTGAACAAAGAAATCTGCTCTAACATAGCTGCTGACGATTGGAAGCTATTGTTTTGTTTTTATGTGCTTATCTCGGTGTTTATAGTAGTTTGTTCCAAGGAATTCGCTATTCATTGCAATACACTGAGATATTTTCATATTAATCACGTCATAATATTTAATACTGATCTTTATCTAATAGCTGCAAGTTAGTAAAAACACATTTCCAGTAATTCTCAATAATAAACATTTCACACACCGTATCTTATCAATATCCACTATTTATATTAGATTGTAAGTACCTATATTGGTTGTTTTTGGGCTCGCTGTTACTGATCTCTTCTGCACCATTTTATTGGAAAACCGTTTTGTAAAATCTACATGAGCCCATTTTCATATAATTTGCTTTTTTAAAAATATATGAAAAAATTGCAGTTTTTTTAAAGAAAACATGCTGGAATGCAAAATAATCTGGTCATTTTGATGCACGAATGCGCATTATAAGATCCTTTACACAAATAGTGCACTATATAAAAATCGGCCTTTCTCATTGGTCGATCCGCATGGCCCTCCACTCGCTTCGCTCGCTACGGGGGCTCAAGAAAAGGAAACTAACCAGGTGCTAACCCAATCTAATCCAAGACATACCCAAAATCAAGAAAAAAAGGTGTTTAGAAACATAATCTTTAAAAAAATATAAAAAAAGCAACGGGGTTCGAACCCGCGTTTTCCAGGTGAGACCCAACGATCTAAACCTCTACACCACGAGAGCTCTTGACAGAAATCGATTGCATCACGCAGACATATCGTAATACGAGATGGATCGACCAATAGGAGAGGTCGATTTTTACATAGTGCACTATTTGTGTAAAGGATCTTTAAATGCCACGAATGCTATTATGTGGATTATTTCCCGATTTAAGAGAAAAACAAAAAATCAATTCAAACAACATATTTTTCTAAAATTAAATCTTTAATTATAATTAAATGCACAGTTAAAATAGGAATTTCTTTTTATCATTTGCTATAGCCTGCGATCTCTGTATGACAATATTTACGATCATATTTGGTGTAAAAAGTTATCGTTCCAGAAATTAATTATTGGTGTTATGATCTCTCATTTTATTTATTATTCCAGCATGGTGGCTTATATGCATTTGAATATATGGGGTAATGGGGTAATTGATTTTGCAGTGGAGTGTCCTGTTATTTTGACACGTCCTTGTTCTTTTATGGCATTTTTAGCCAACCTTAACACAGCTATCGCTCTCAACGCATGATTAGTATTTTTTTTTCCTTTCTATTGTTCACCGTGCTTTTTTGCTTGATTTGACGTCGAGGTGGAAATAAAATTTCGCCCAGTCGTACTGGGCAAATATATGGATTTTTGTTGTTCCCAATTACCCACTTCGAAGAAGTGCAATGTTTATGACCTCCTTGAGTGGTATTACTGAAAATTGGGTTATACTGAATTCGGCCAGTTTTTCCTTAAAATAGCCGACCAAACATTTTATGCTTTCTCCTCCTCTCCAGGCTACTTTAAATGACAAAACAAAAAAGACTTTTTCCTGGAGTCATTGGAATTATTTTCATTGCATGAGCCCACCATTTCCTTAAACTCTTCATATTTAAAAAAAAAAAACAGCGCTCACCTTTCTTTCCTCCAGGTTTTGTTGTAAACTGCTTTCGCTTAGCTCCTTTTGCGTTACACGCTAAATATCCGTAAATGGGTTAAAGGTAATGCTAAAATATTTATGACATTTTTTCAAAAGCTGTTTGGCTTCCACGGTGTACATTGCCTTCACGGTATTTTCTTTATAATCTTGACCATTTTTATGCCGCATATTAAACGCCTAATCCTTTAATATGTTCTCTAACTCGAAATGCTTGTGTTGTGGTTTAAAATGTATTTTTTCTATTTTGGTATCATAAAGAAGTCTTTTTCTACGAGCGTGTGAAAAGTGACATTTTTCACACCCATTTCAGTGTGAAAAATGTCACTTTAACGCACTAGTGTGAAAAGTGATTTACTTTTCGCACTAGTATGAAAAATAATTTACTTTTCACATTAGTGTGAAAAGTAATTCTGAAATATTTACATATTTCGAAAAGTCTTTTTTGAGTAATTAAAAAATGACAAAAACTGAATATAAATAATTTTATTAGAACTTTACAAACACAATAATATAAAATATTATGATATATAAGATATCATGGCTTAAAAAAGTTTACCACGCAATTTGTAGTTAATTTAATCTCCGACGGAAATTGTTGGTAGGACACTGAACTTCCGATCGAAGTATTCATAGTCAAAACATCTTCATTAGGCTGTGTACAGGTAACCTCTTTTTCTCCTAGCATCTTCAAGGCTGTTTTCGTTTATTCTCCACGGAGTTTTCCACATATCCCTCGGCTACAGTCACAAACAATATAGCTACGCAACAGACGTCTACTCATAATGGCAAGAAATGAAACGGTGATCTGGCGAACGCTGAATCTCTATCATACTTAACATTAAACCTGGTTTTACTTAACATTTTGCAACGTTAATAATAAATTAAACGATGCACGGGCATGCATTAATCAATCAAATATAGGAACTTCTGCTTGTCCCGAAACGTTAAAATATCATTAAGTAGCAAACAAAAATTACCGTACATGTAAAATTTTAAAAAAAGTACAAAAACCTCAAGAATAAAAGTAACTTCAGCGGGAAAAGAACTTTTATTTATAAGGTTATGTAAAATATGTTTTACATTTTTGCGTGTCCAGTATAGTTTTTACTGAAAACTAATAATTTTTTAAAGTTTTAGGACAAGTAAAGGTGAATCTTTTCTTCGAAAATGCACAAATAAAACAGTTCTTCTTCTTTTTGAGTCAATCTATGGACATACTGTGTGTATTGTATTAAATTGGCTATTTTTCATATTTACCATCGCTCACAAACATTCATGTTCCATTCAGTAATTTAAAAAAATCCTTAAATGGCGCAACCGATAACTCCCGTAGGGCAATTTGCAATTAATTCCGGGGGAGATTCGAGGTAGGGGGTGTTTTTATCATTCTTTTTCTTTAAAGGTGTACCCAGATTTTCTTCATTACCACATCACGACAAAACTTCCGAATTGCAATCTTCGATTATTTCCTGTGGATTCAAAACAGATCGTTTTCATCCCCTTAAATCTCTACAGGTGTTGACCCTGTTGTTTTTAACTTAATTCAGAATTAGCCCGCTAGAAAATCCTCGCGGTGATATTTTCAAGGATTTCCTGTAAATTAAAAGGGAAATGTTTCTATCTTCCCAATGCTTCTGGGGTTAATTTGCGACTTTTTCATTATTTTATTCAGATCCAGTGCACTCAAAAACACTCGAACCGCATTCTTAAATTATTTCCTGTATAGATTCAAAATTAAGTGTTTTCATCTCCGCAACTCGTCAAATGTTGATCCCAGATTATTTAATTTTTTTTCAGACGTAGCGCACCCGAAAACTACCGGTCTGCAATCTACTCGATTATTTTTTGTACAGGTTTAAAAGGGAGTGCTTTCATCTCTACAAGTCTCAAAGCTTGATCTCAATTATTTTCATTATTTTATTCATATCCAGAGCGTAGTTATTTCCTATAGAGATTCAAAAAAGGGGTGTTTTCATCCCCGCTACTTTTAAAACAAATTTATGTTATTATTTCACTCATATTCAACGGATTGGAGAACCCCCGGAGTGCATGGTATCCTGTAAAGATTCATGAGATAGTGCTTTCATCCCCCTTATAGCTCTTCAGGGATCGATCACTAATTTTTTTATTATTTAATTCAGGTGTAGCGCACTGAAAAACCTCCGGAGCGCAATTTTCAACCATTTTCTGTAGATATTTGAAAAATGGCTGTTTTCATCTACTCAACTTTTTAGGCGTATATCTTATTTTTGAGGTGTAAACATCTTACGCAGCGGTATGGGGGTATATCTCGGCAAATGGGACGAAAATGCGCAAACCGATTCTAGCCGCTAGGGCGGTATTATATACAATTTTGCCATTTAAAATCGTTTTAAATGCATTTTAGACGATAAAAAAGCATATTTTAAATTAAACGAACCGTCAAAAGTATCATTTTTAATTATTATATTCGCAGTGTATTTGGATCCATAGCACAGCTTATTTTTAATTATTATGTTCGCAGTGTATTTGGATCCATAGCACAGCTTATTTTTAATGGACGGTTGAATTTAAAATGAATTTTCGCTTCAAAATCCACGACAAATTTGAATTTATTTATTTGAAATTTAACGAATTGTCAAAAATATTATTCAGATGCCCAGACGTTTAAAACAATATTGAATCATGGCCCTCTTATAAAATTTCCAAAATTTGGTTATTGACTTTCCCAATTCAAAGAATGTCGGCCCAAGATGATTACTTAAATATGAAATAAGCTGTGTCCATATGTTGATGTTATTTCTGGTCGCATTAGATTTTCGTGTCGATTTTGTGCAGTGAATTAATCCACTCCGAACCTGCCATTAAGTATTATTAAAGAATCCTAACTAATATTAGGTTTATTCTAGCAGCGATTTAAAACGGTACAAGCTATCCGGAGTTTGCGCATAGCAATATAACCGACACTCATATCGCTATGCACAAACTCCGGATAGCTTTGTACCGTTTGAAATCGCTGCTATTATAAATGCGAATGTGTTTGTTTTTATTCTATGAACAAGCTAAAATGTGCAGGTAACGGCCATAGCACGTGGAAAATACCAGTTCTCGTCCGATCACTGAAGGTAAGCAAAGTCGGGCGTGGTTAGTAGTTGGATGGGTGACCGCCTGGGAACACAATGTGCTGTTGTTTTTTTTTACAACCGATGTCGTTATAGGATATGTTTACACATCAGTCTCGAGTACTAGCAGACGCGCTCAATATTTTTGTTTCCATTATTTTATTCAGATATAGCGCACCCAAACTCTCTTCCTTCCGAGCATAATTTCCTATTATTCCTCCTGTAGAGGTGTTTTCATCCTCTCACGTCTTCAACGATCGATTCTAGATTTTTCGTTATTTTGTTGAAATTCAGGGCAACCGAAAACTCTCGAAGTGCAATTTTCAACAACCTAACAAAATCAGCACGGAGGTATAATAAACAATTAATTATTGAGCAAGTAATCACGACAACATTAGTTTGTGATTTTTAGCATTTTTAAGGTTAGTTATAAACTACACATATTAAAAATGCGTTGTGCTGTAGCTGGTTGTCTGAGTGACAATCAGACAAAACGTGCTGACAAATCTGTAAGATTTCATGCTTCTCCCAAAGACAATATTGTTGAAAAACCGTGGGTTCTTGCTTGTTGCCGTAAAGACCATTTTAATACTAAAACCTCGAGAATTTGTTGAAAATATTTGAAGTCAGAAGACCATGAAATAAATTTGCAACATGAATTGCAAATTTGGCAATACGAATCCAAAAAAGGACCCAGTCTAAAGCGCAATGCAGTACCTTCTCTTCATCTGCCAAAATCAAAAGATTTATCTGTAAACCAGGTAAAAAGACAGGAGAGGCTTTCGAAGAGAGAATCGAAGAAGTTTGTGGAAGATATCATTGCTCAGTGCTAGTGCAACAATGGTTTTTGTGGATTACATATATAGAACATTTACATATATAGAACATTGAAAAATAAACAATTATTTGTAGGTCCCAACATTTACAAAATAATGACTAATACAAATATAGGCCTAAATAACCGTATGTGCAAGCATGTAAATCATACAGTAGAGGTAGAGTACTGGAAAATATTAGAAATCTTATTAATTATTTTCTTTTTAAATTGATAAATGTTTACATTGATAGTAAGGGGTTTTTAAAAAGAATCCTTTTTAGAGTTGGTAGTTAGTCAGGCCAATACGAGATGTACAGATTTGTTATTTATGTATGCACCTAGAACTAATCTTTATAAAGATTCTCCATTGATAAGGCTGTGTAATAATTTTAATAGGTATTGTAGTATTGTATTTCAGTTGAATTGTTTAAAAAACAAATAAAAGGAGAAATAGATATAGGGATATGTTCCTAGTTTGTAGTTTTAGTTTTTAGATTGATTGTATCTATTCTTGGCTTTGTAAAACTTGTTGATACAAGAATAAATAAGTAGATAAATTATAATGTTTTTATAAAACTATTTAAGTGGTATCTAAATATTAGTTAGAATCTCTCCGACATAAAAGTTGTAATTAGTATGCTCGAGGCCAGAGCTTAAAGCACTGATTAGGGATTTATGTATTTAAAGTATTGTAATATTGAGTTGTATTAAATAAATGTTATGAAAAAATAAATAAAAAGTTTGTCTAAAAAGCCTTGTTTTTTTTTGTCATTTTTAAATAAATACAATCCCGATATGAGAAAATAAATAAGTAGATCTTTCCATCTGTTAAACAAAACCAATCCACTATACCTTCTCTTAGAATATCAACTATATATCTATTATAATACCTCATATTTCATTATGTTCCCTGCCATAATCATCTATAATAAAGTGTATATAGTAGCAACTCTGCTGAAATGTGAATTAACAAGATTTTAAATTGTTCTATAAATTTCCTTTGATAAAATCTTCGTTGCTAAAGATTTGTTTCTTATTTATAAAATTTCTGTGCATGCTATCTCTTATATGTGTATTTCATATATTGAACATTATTTCTCAATTTTGATGTATATTGATTATTTATTTAGTTTATTAACAAGTCAAAATAATAGAATACCTTTCAGTAACCTAAATAAACCCAAAACAGTGTTCAAATGTCTAATAATGGTCAATTAAATGTAATCGATATAACAGTTCTTACGGCAACTATTTCAAATAACTCTCATTGTGACGTAATGCGCGAACTCGACCGAATTGGGCACTCGGGAATATCATACCTGTTATTATTTGTATCATGAACTGAACGCATGAATTTCGCCGCCAGTCGAGCTATGCACCTGTTGCTATATAGGTAGACTTTACTACATCATCGGCTCAGACCTATTACCTACACGTTATTTTGTGATAAGAATATAAGAAGAAGAAGAATATAAGAAATTTTCATATATAATATCACAAAATTTTTTTTCTTCAAACGTCAGTAAATCCATCATTACTCGGCTGTGTAGGCGGCCGTGAAGTTTCGTTTTTCGTCCGCCGGAGCTTTACTTTTCACTTTTCCGCCGGCGGAGGTAAAAGTGTTGTCATAGCAACATAGATACAATACAAACCGACAACAAAATAAACAACTCAAGATTTATTAAACTACAATTTATATGTATCACTCAATTTGTGACTGCATTTCAAAAAATCACTAGTTTAGGAACAAATTGGTTATTAATTAATCGAACTTATTCAATAACTGCTTATCAATACGGAATTAAAAGGCAATAGGAGACGCAATCTTAAAAAAATAATTATTGTTGACAGTGTCCACTGACAGCTTTATGTGACATTACTATAGCAACAACCTGTGCCTATTCACCGACGCCGGTCTAAGCTGCCTTGCGAACCCATTTATCTTTAATAATAATTAGATATTATTACTATTAAAAAAAGATGTTTTTACATTAATTTGTCGACATTTGAAGAAAAAACAGCATATTTTATTTGGAGGAAAAGTTACTTTTCCTCCATATAAAATAATATACTATTGTCGGCAAAATTTTCGAAAGGTATGAACATTTGTTGCTTGGCAATTTCGCGAATGATATTTTTGGTATCAAAATCACGAGCCGTCAGACGAGTGATTTTGTCAAAAATGTCATGAGCGAAATTGCCGAAAAGCAACAAACTTGAATAAAACCTTGAGAATAATTTTGTCTACACAATTTTTTCTCGACTGGTATTCGTCATGACTATTTCACGAGAAAAACTAGACAATGCACCGTATTAACAAACAGAAGCTTTATTTATTTGTTAACAAAATTAAATGTATAATTATTATTTAATGACGTTTTTCACTCTCACAATAATAGTTATACCAGACACCTTTCTGATGGACCTGTCATAGTTTTGTCGCTAAAAAAACCACTCAATTAACGGGCAGATAGTAGTTTTGTCAGTAGGAAACGAGCAGTTGCTATGACGTTTTACCAGTAAGAAACACTCTAGTGAAATAGTCAGTGTAAAACTTAATATAGCTCTTTGCTGTAATAAATAACTATTAACGTGAAATTCTCAAAATTTCTCACTTTTCATTACAAACACCTTTTTTGCATTGCCAGGGGTTTGTACAATATTTCAGCCTTTTTTCTAATAGGAACTGGGTAAAATTTGACACGCAATATATGATCAAAAATAAATTATCAGCAGTTATATTACTTTTTAAGTACCTAATAAGTTATTATTACTTTTTAAACTCAAATTTACCTACAATTCAGTGGATATGGAAACAGCGTATCGAATTGAGGCTGTTGGTAGCGCCATCTATATTGTTTCCAGTGAACGAGATGCCGGCGAAAGAAGCGAATGAGGCTCGCGGCAGCCAACAGCCTCATTATTCGGGTCGTTTTAAACACATTTGAGGCGCCGCCGTCTGTTGCGTAGCTATATTGTTTGTGCTACAGTGGCCGACTTCCAACCCCCATGACGTTTGAGAGTCAAAATATCTGCTCCTGAGTCTGCTAAGAGCGAAGCAGATGATCGCCGAAAGCAATGTCCTCTATAGCTAGACGGGTCAGGCAATCCAAGGAAAGTAGCTATGTTTTTCGGCATAGCTCCAAAAGTATTTATGCCTATGGGCAGTTTTATGGGCACGCCTTTTCTATATTGGAAAAATAATCGATTTTTGGTAATGCCTACAGGACGCAGACGCTCATACTTTCGAATAATCTCGACTAAATTAATTTCTTCAATTGAATAATAACAAATTCTCGGCAGGTTTTCGTTTTAGTATCAGGCATTTTAATTAAGTAAATGTCACCTTTGTCTGTGACGTATTCAATAGTCATCCGACACAGCTCGTCTCTCCTACACCCTCCTGCGATTCCAATGATTAGTGTGACTTTCATGAGCAAAAAAATCGTCATCGTTGGCCCTTGTTAAAAAAATTTGACATTTTCTTTGGTAAAAACTTTAGATTTCTTCGCCTTATAACCTTCCGATTTTCTTTTCAAAAAAGATATTAAATTATTGTACCTGCTTATATCAATGTTTTTCTCCTCTTTCGATAGCATTGTCCTTAACATGGAATAATGACTCCAAAGGGATGAAGACTTTTATTGTGTGGACTTCTGCTGGAAATACGCTAGTAAGACAGTCTCGGTGAGATTCTTTATTTTATTTCCACTACACCACTTTTCGAAAAATTCTGCCTCAAAAAGTTATTTCCAAGAACCTAATGGAGAGAATGGACTCTTCAGACATAGAAAATAGTGATTTAGCTTCATCAGACGTAGAAGAGTCTGCGAGAATAGCCATGAATTCGCTTCTACCGGCCCGGTCAAGGGTCCAATATGAATATGCATATAAACGTTTCGAATTACATACGGTTTTTCAACTTTATTGACATAAAAAAAAAACAATTTGAAATAAATAACATATGATCACCATGATGATCTAATTGTTATGATAATCAACGACAAATTCAGGTAAATATACGGAAGTGATTTTAAAAAAGCCAATGTTCATTGTGCTCGTAGGAAAAATCTTGTAAGACATACGTGTGAAAAGTACGTTTAAGGCACTCGTATGAATTGCGAAACTCGCTTCGCTCGTTCCGCAAATTTTCATACTCATGCCTTAAACGAGTACTTTTCACACTTATATCATAAATAGCTATTTTCTTCAAATGTCAGTAAATCCGTCATTACTCGACTGTGTAGGCGGCAGTGAAGTTTCGTTTTTCCTCCGCCGGAGCTTTACTTTTCACTTTTCCGCCGGCGGAGGTAAAAGTGTTATCATAGCAACATAGATACAATACAAACAAACATCAAAATAAGCGTCAACAACTCAAGAGATATTAAACTAAGATTTGTATTTATCACTCAATGTGTGACTGCATTTCTAAAAATCACTAATTTAGGAACAAATTGGTTATTATTTAATCGAACTTACTCAATAACTGCTTATCAATACGGAAATAAAACGCAATCGAAGATGCAATTTTAAAAATATAATTATTGTTGACAGTGTCCACTGACAGCTTTATGTTACATTACTATAGCAACAACCTGAGCCTATTCACCGACACCGCACCGGTCTAAGCCGCCTTGCGAACCCACTTATCTCTAATAATAATAATTACTACTATTAAAAAGAGACTTTTTGCATTAATTTGTCGACATTTGAAGAAAAAACAGCATATTTTATTTGGAGGAAAAGTTACTTTTCATGGCTTGCTCTCTATTACCAGCCTCACTCCGTTCGGCTGTTAAACACGAGCGCGCCATGAAAAGTAATACTTTTCCTCCATATAAAATAATATACTATTTCGATACGCAAAGTAGAGTCGAAAAGAAGCTCTTTTCGACACTACTTTTGTTGACTGGTTCCAATAATATTAACAGAATTGTTCAATGTCAATGCTCACTAGCAAAAATTTCGACACCGTTTTGAATGGGATTCCTAATAAGCATTTAAAGATCCTTTACACAAATAGTGCACTATGTAAAAATCGACCTCTCCTATAGGTCGATCCATCTCGTATTACGATATGTCTGCGTGATGCAATCGACTTCTGTCAAGAGCTGTCGTGGTGTAGAGGTTTATACAGCTGGGTCTCACCTGGACGGCCTAGGTTCGAACCCCGTTGCTATTTTTTATATTTTTTTTAAGATTATGTTTCTAGACAGTTTTTTTTCTTGATTTTGGGTATGTCTTGGGTTAGTTTGGGTTAGCACGTGGTTAGTTTGCTTTTCTTGAGCTCCCGTAGCGAACGAAGCGAGCGGGGGGCCATGCGGATCGACCAATAGGAGAGGCCGATTTTTATATAGTGCACTATTTGTGTAAAGGATCTTATAATGCTCCTAATAATACAGACGTCCAAAGTGACAAGATCCCCGTCCAACTTTTGATCGCGACTTGAATAAATTAATGATTTTCATCAAAAAACGTGCAAAATAGAAAAAATTGTATAAAATACACGTTTTAAAAGACACTTAGCGCACTCGCACGTTAGGAAACTCCCCGCAAGCGGGTCGTTTCCTTCCTCCTCCTGCTTGGAGAGTGAGTAACTATAAGAATGATTTTAATAGTTTTGTTGTTTTTATGCAATTTCGTCAACTTTGCGCCTAGTATTTTATAAACAGTGGTTTTTATACGTTGTAAGTGATAAAATAAATATGCAACAATTAATCTTGTGTTTGTGTTTTATTTATAAATATATAAAAATAGTACATGACAAGGTGAATATTTATTAAAAAAATACGAAAAAATCAAAAATATTTTTTATTTAAATTTGCTAAAACTTTCAGATATTGAACCCTCATTAGAGGGTGAGAAAACTTGGTCAGTAGTATGTTGCAAACAGTGATATCTTATTGGCTGTAAAGTGATAAAATAAATATGCAAAAAATTAATTCCTATTCTGTTTTATTTATAAATATATAAAAAAGTACATGACAATTTAAAACATTTATTATAAAACTATGGAAAATTAAAAATATTATTTATAAAATTTCATCAAATCAGCTTTTAAAATATTTTACTGAGAGACTGATCTAGACAAGAGTCATAATGTTATATATCTCCGTTATTGTAATAGATAAAAACGCAATGGTAACTGGGATTTTTAAGAAGATGTTTTAATAATTATTGTTTCAAAAATCCAATTAAATAAAAAATAAAAAAGTTATATAATAAAACTATCCAAATTGTCCGTATTTTAAATGTAATAGGTACCGTAGTTCTTATTACATTTTTGGGCTCCATGGAATCCTTAAGTAAAAATATATGTTCCATACCTATATGACGTTTTAACATTTATTGCGAAAAATCCGTACGGAAAATCTACTTCTTATGGTATTTTTTGATTACCTATTCAAATACCCACACCGGCATAAAAAACCGGCCACTAAAAACTTGCCCGATTTTCAAAGTTAGATTTCTAGTGAACCACTCTTTAGATTTCGATGATTTTTTTTTAAATTGTAAATTGATTCCTTCTTAACGGATGCTACGTCAGACATTTTTATTCCGATTTTATTTTGAGCATATACAGGGCGCAACAATAAGACGAAGTTTTTTGCCCGAACTTTGTAACACCCTGTAGGGTGCAGCAGCTACAGTGGCTATTGCTAACTGGAATCATATTGTAGCCTCATCTTTTGGGAACATTTTGTTTTTTTAATCACGACATTATCTCAGTTTGTGTGTGCAATTCGCAGATCTTGAAGGCTGTCGGGTAAAACAGGTCGACGACGGCGACGAATGCGCCTTTGAAGTTGGTCCCACAGATGTTTAATGGGGTTGAAGTCAGGGCTGCAAGCTGGCCAAACCATTCGTTCAGTACTCACTTCGTCCAAATATTCGTTATACTATTGCCACGTGTGGTCGCGCATTATATTGCATTAATACGAACCCGTCTCCGATAAAATGAGAACAGGCAACAACAGCGTTCTGTAGAATATCCCCAATGTATCGATGTGCATTTAAGGCGCCGTTTTCAACAAAGATTAAATCTGTATGGGCCTCCCTAGAAATTCCCGCCCACACCATCACAGAACCTCCATTGAAACTTAGGCGTTCCGAAATTACACAGTCCATAAATCTTTCATTTTGACGTCTCCAAACTCGCTCTCGACCATCAGGCGATCGCAGGCAAAACCGCGAGTCACTCGTGAAAAGGACTTTAGTCCATTGCTCAATATCCCAATTCACATGTAAACGCGCAAACTGAAGACGTGCTCGACGATGTCTTGGGTCCTGTGGCAGCTGTTTTCTTTTAATCTTCGTCGGATTGTTCTCTCACTGACTTGAGTTCTACGCACGGCTTGTAGCAGATGTGGATTCTGAAAGGCTGTAATTCTACGATTTCGTAAAATATTCAAGACAATAAAGCGGTCGTCAATTGCATTTGTCTTCCGTTTTCTTCCCGAACCCACTCGCCTGGTGAAATTTCTCGTTTCCATATACCGATTCCAGGCATCCTGAACTGTTGTTCGAAATATACCCAGGGTATCGGACACTTAACGTTGACTTCGGCCATCTTCAATTAAGGCCACAATACGAGCAACATCCGTCACAGATAATGGCTTTTTTTACTTTGACAACCGTTGCTGTCATATTGCAGGTACTCATAAATTCGTTTTCGCATTACTTACACGTTAAACTTTCTGTCTGCAAAGCATTTTTCCGAGACGTTTTAAAACAGCATACCTCTAATACAAAAAGAGATAATGTCGTGATTAAAAAAACAAAATGCTCACAAAAGATGAGGCTACAATGTGGTTTGATTTAGCAATAGTCACTGTAGCTGCTGCACCCTACAGGGTGTTACAAAGTTCGGATAAAAAACTTCGTCTTATTGTTGCGCCCTGTATATGCTCAAAATAAAATCGGAATAAAAATTTCTGACGTAGCATCCGTTAAGAAGGAATCAATTTACAATTTAAAAAAAAATCATCAAAATCTAACCAGTGGTTCGCGAGAAATCCAGCTTTGAAATTCGGGCTAGTTAGTGGCCGGTTTTTTATGCCGGTAAGTGTATATGAAAAAATATATAGTTGATGTCAGGTATTTTAAAGAATATGCTACATATTTTTTGCTTAGTTTTTTCCAAAGAGTTCAAAAATG
>JAEQML010065046.1:0-21406 GCA_016904865.1 Pissodes strobi | reverse complement strand
ATTTCGCCCACCCCTAATCCCATAATATTGTAGTAAGTGAAACTGAAGCTGAAATTTCGGTAGAATCATTATTGCTGATGCAAGACTGATGTTATTATAAAAAGAGGTAATAAATACTTTGGCTGAATCAGCAAATAAAATTTATAATTTAGTTTTAATTTGTAAATATGGCTTTGATATTACCTTGTGAGAGTCAGAATATAAGCAAGTGTTTTTGATCAACAGCTGCACTGATGCTTCTATATTTTTTACTAGTTTGGTTCCTATTAGATTAATTTTTAAAAATAGCGATCTCTGAAATATTTGTATGGCAAAATTGCAGGCCCTCATCAACGCGTTTCTGTCGTCCTCTTAACATTCATTTTGCTCGTGAGACTCATGAATTAACGGTTGCAAAAACAAAATTTGAATCATCGAATTAAAAATTAAAAACCCTTTTTTTACAACGAAGGAGCCCGTAATTTTCAAAATCATTTTTTAAAACGGTTTAAGAACATACAAATGATTTTTATACATGATTTTTATCGTTAGGGAAAATTGATACACTCTATATATAAATATAGATGATGAGCCAAACATTTAACAATTATTTGTCTAAAACACGATATATTAAACGTGTAATACTTAATAACTTTTATGTCTTATTTCTAGTAAACCTTTCTTAGAAATTCGACCAGTGTGCGCCGGGCCCAAAGGTCACATGTCAGTATCATGCTAGTTTTTGCGCGGGGAAGGAGGCATACCGTTGACGTGCCGCCGCGGAGAGTGAATCTTCTTATCGTTAGTTAATATTCGATGGCGTTACTGCTATTTAATTTTTTCTCATACTTAGGTAGTTGATATTTATTGTTCTTCGTTGTTATTATTGTTTGATTTGTTTTTTTTAATATGGCCCAAAACCAAAAATTTGAATACCTCAAGAAGTATGATATGAATATTGAATACCTGCTTCATATTATCTGATGAAAACGCAGATCAGTCAGCAGAGCTTTATTTGAACAGGTCAGTTAATCTTTACCTTCTTGTATTTCGAAATTATTTGTTCTTCTTATTTTGTCATATATATTCCGAAAGAAGACAACCCGAAAAAAAATATATTTCAAAAAATAAGATCCAATCTTTGCCAATGTGGATCTTTTAGCAAACCTCGACCCCGAGTCTACAAGAAAGAGAACGAGGGATCTGAGGTCAACGTTTTAGCCCCTGTTCAAGCAAGTCCTGGAACCTCGTGTAGAAAAACAAACGAAGAGGTGGGTCTACCCAAAACAAGAGTGCAAAGAATTTTAAAAAAACACAAATACAAACCTTACAAATACAAGGTTGTTTATCATCTGCACCCTGGTGATGCTGAACGTAGATTGGAGTTCTGCAATTGGTTTATAAATATGATAGCAGAAGATATTAATTTCGAAAAAAGGATTATTTAGGCACATTTTACAAGTTCGGGAATTTTGAATAGACATAACTCGCGCTTTTGGAGCCAGGAAAATAAGCAAGTTATTTTTCCTAGGGAACGTCAGGGCAGGTTTGGATTTATGTTCCTGCTTTATTCTCAACAGAAAAATAGTGTACCGAATTTATGAAGAGAATCTAAACTCCAATGGATACTTACATATCCTAGAAGAAAACACAATGAGAATTTCGGATGATATTCCGCTGGCTCAACTAAATGGTATATTCTTCCAGCAAGATGGGGCTCCAGCCCACAATTGTAGAATAATTCAAAACTGGCTTAACGAACATTTTCCCAGAATATGGATAGGAACAAACGGGCCTGTTCGATGGCCACCACAATCACCGGATCTCTCAGTTTTAGATTTTTTTTATGGGGCTATCTAGAAAATAAAATTTATGCAAGGCGATATGAAAACATACAACAATTGAGAATGGCCACGGAAAACGCTTTTGCTGAATTACAAAGGCAATAATTTATGTTAGAAAATACATTAAAAAGAATTTATAAACTTCGCACAACATGTAGGAGATATAATGGTCAGCAATTTGAACAATATTTGTGATTTGTTTTTCATTAATTATTCAATAAATTTGTTACACCAGTGTCAGCTTTTTTTTTTTTTTGTAACGTAATGTTATCATGGCTACCCAGGACCGCCTACTATACGAAAAAAATAATAAAAAATGAGTTTTGCCACGTTAATTATGAAAAAAAATATGGACTGTTATGTTTTTGAAAAGCTCTTGGTGAGGGGAAGAAGATGAAAAAATAATATATAGGGTGTACCATTAAAAAAAATAAAGTAGGGTCAGATAACTTTTTGACCTGACCCCGTATACTTATTCTGAAGGTGACACTGGATTCTACGTAAAAAGTTATATAAGAAGCACTTTTTACCTTTTCAATAAATTATCAGGCAGCTGAGACACGGGGGGTGCTTGAAAATGCAACATTTTCAAAAACGCCCTGTATCTCAAGAAGGAAGGTGGCCATGAAAATTCTGTTTGTGCCACCTTTCGTTTCAGAAAAAAGTAGCGCGGTGTCCGGAAAACCCCATCCTTCTATCTTTACTCCATATGGGTGAAACCCCATAAAACCTACGAAAATGGGACACCCTGTACAATAAATTAACAAAAAAAATAAGTTAAATAGTATGAAAAAGGAAACTTCTAACTGGGACAGTAAAAAATGCTGCCCTTGTAACAGAAAACATTAAGCTCACTGAAGAACTAGAACTAGAGAGAGCAAATGCAATACTCTATGACGAAGTGAAAACTCTAAAAGGAAATCTTTCCAAAGGGAGGTATAAGAAACAATCAACTTTGGTAACCAACTCTCCCATTATCCGTGATATTGCTGACGATACGCTAAAACATGTGGCCCACATACCATCTGGCACTATGACACTCTAGTGATATTTATTGGCGATGAAAGTTATAGGAGGTGGTGAACGGATTCAAACTCAATCTGTGACATCTCGGAAAAGAACTATAGTGGATGTTTAGGTTTAGCACACGTACAACTAGTCGAGTGCGACAGCCTCGCGGCTTTGTCGCTGACTGAAGACGTTTTGTGCACTGAGCGATCTTACGACCTACTCTCCTACAAACTCGATCCAACATACATTGATAAATGTATCAATTGCCCTACTAATGAGATCACACTGTCTGTATCTTTCTTTATAAGGATCATTTCTTTGGTTGATATTTTATGATAATTACTATCTTGATTTAATATTTTGGTGTCTTTAAAATTGAATTCATGTTTAGTGTTCTTTTCATGTTTGTGTAGGGCAGTTGAGGCATTTTTTGTGTATTTATGTCCGTTTAGACGATTTTCAAGGTATTGGGTTGTCATACCAATATATTTTTTTGGGCAATTTAAACAAGGTATGGAGTAAATTACATTTGATTTTTTCATGGTTTGAACTTTACTTTTTAATGGTGTATATAGAGATAAATTTTGTGCTTTATGACACATTGTGATGTTATGTTTTGATAAAATATATTTAAGTTTCTCTGATAGTTCTTGAGTGTAGGGCATAGCAATATGTTTATTTCCTGTAGTTGATTTTGGGGAATTCCGAGAATTATTATAAAATTTAAAGGTGCGTTGTTTTATTATTCTATTTATTTGTTCTAATGGATAGTTGTTGTTTTTTAATGTATCTCTTACCCTGTTTAAGGCCCACTGGCGGAATTCAGGGGAGGTCAGGGCGATAGCTCTGTCGGTTAACCCAATCATAACGCTGTTTCTTTGGTTTTTAGGGTGGTGGGAATTAAAATTTAAGTACCTTCCTGACCAAGTGGATTTTGTATACCATTTTGTTTTTATTTCGTTATTATTATTGCCAATCAATGTAAATTCTTTCAATAGTTACCACCCAAAATTAAAATTTACTTTAGAAACCGAAAAAAATAATGAAATAAATTTCCTTGATCTGACATTGATTCGCAATAATAATAACGAAATAAAAACAAAATGGTATACAAAATCCACTTGGTCAGGAAGGTACTTAAATTTTAATTCCCACCACCCTAAAAACCAAAGAAACAGCGTTATGATTGGGTTAACCGACAGAGCTATCGCCCTGACCTCCCCTGAATTCCGCCAGTGGGCCTTAAACAGGGTAAGAGATACATTAAAAAACAACAACTATCCATTAGAACAAATAAATAGAATAATAAAACAACGCACCTTTAAATTTTATAATAATTCTCGGAATTCCCCAAAATCAACTACAGGAAATAAACATATTGCTATGCCCTACACTCAAGAACTATCAGAGAAACTTAAATATATTTTATCAAAACATAACATCACAATGTGTCATAAAGCACAAAATTTATCTCTATATACACCATTAAAAAGTAAAGTTCAAACCATGAAAAAATCAAATGTAATTTACTCCATACCTTGTTTAAATTGCCCAAAAAAATATATTGGTATGACAACCCAATACCTTGAAAATCGTCTAAACGGACATAAATACACAAAAAATGCCTCAACTGCCCTACACAAACATGAAAAGAACACTAAACATGAATTCAATTTTAAAGACACCAAAATATTAAATCAAGATAGTAATTATCATAAAATATCAACCAAAGAAATGATCCTTATAAAGAAAGATACAGACAGTGTGATCTCATTAGTAGGGCAATTGATACATTTATCAATGTATGTTGGATCGAGTTTGTAGGAGAGTAGGTCGTAAGATCGCTCAGTGCACAAAACGTCTTCAGTCAGCGACAAAGCCGCGAGGCTGTCGCACTCGACTAGTTGTACGTGTGCTAAACCTAAACATCCACTATAGTTCTTTTCCGAGATGTCACAGATTGAGTTTGAATCCGTTCACCACCTCCTATAACTTTCATCGCCAATAAATATCACTAGAGTGTCATAGTGCCAGATGGTATGTGGGCCACATGTTTTAGCGTATCGTCAGCAATATCACGGATAATGGGAGAGTTGGTTACCAAAGTTGATTGTTTCTTATACCTCCCTTTGGAAAGATTTCCTTTTAGAGTTTTCACTTCGTCATAGAGTATTGCATTTGCTCTCTCTAGTTCTAGTTCTTCAGTGAGCTTAATGTTTTCTGTTACAAGGGCAGCATTTTTTACTGTCCCAGTTAGAAGTTTCCTTTTTCATACTATTTAACTTATTTTTTTTGTTAATTTATTGTACAGGGTGTCCCATTTTCGTAGGTTTTATGGGGTTTCACCCATATGGAGTAAAGATAGAAGGATGGGGTTTTCCGGACACCGCGCTACTTTTTTCTGAAACGAAAGGTGGCACAAACAGAATTTTCATGGCCACCTTCCTTCTTGAGATACAGGGCGTTTTTGAAAATGTTGCATTTTCAAGCACCCCCCGTGTCTCAGCTGCCTGATAATTTATTGAAAAGGTAAAAAGTGCTTCTTATATAACTTTTTACGTAGAATCCAGTGTCACCTTCAGAATAAGTATACGGGGTCAGGTCAAAAAGTTATCTGACCCTACTTTATTTTTTTTAATGGTACACCCTATATATTATTTTTTCATCTTCTTCCCCTCACCAAGAGCTTTTTAAAAACATAACAGTCCATATTTTTTTTCATAATTAACGTGGCAAAACTCATTTTTTATTATTTTTTTCGTATAGTAGGCGGTCCTGGGTAGCCATGATAACATTACATTACAAAAAAAAATAGCTGACACTGGTTTAACAAATTTATTGAATAATTAATGAAAAACAAATCACAAATATTGTTCAAATTGCTGACCATTATATCTCCTACTCCTACTACCTGTTGTGCAAAGTTTATAAATTCTTTTTAATGCATTTTCTAATATAAATTATTGCCTTTGTAATTCAGCAAAAGCCCCATAAAAAAAATCTAAAACTGAGGATCCGGTGATTGTGGTGGCCATCGAACAGGCCCGTTTGTTCCTATCCATATTCTGGGAAAATGTTCGTTAAGCCAGTTTTGAATTATTCTACCATTGTGGGCTGGAGCCCCATCTTGCTGGAAGAATATACCATTTAGTTGAGCCAGCGGAATATCATCCAAAATTCTCATTGTGTTTTCTTCTAGGATATGTAAGTATCCATTGGAGTTTAGAGTCTCTTCATAAATTCGGTACACTATTTTTCTGTTGAGAATAAAGCAGGAACATTAAATCCAAACCTGCCCTGACGTTCCCTAGGAAAAATAACTTGGTTATTTTCCTGGCTCCAAAAGCGCGAGTTATGTCTATTCAAAATTCCCGAACTTGTAAAACGTGCCTAAATAATCCTTTTTTCGAAATTAATATCTTCTGCTATCATATTTATAAACCAATTGCATAACTCCAATCTACGTTCAGCATCACCAGGGTGCAGATGATAAACAACCTTTTATTTGTAAGGTTTGAATTTATGTTTTTTTTTTAATTCTTTCCACTCTTGTTTTGGGTACACCCACCTCTTCGTCTGTTTTTCTACACGAGGTTCCAGGACTTGCCTGAATAGGGGCTAAAACGTTGACCTCAGATCCCTCGTTCTCTTTCTTGGAGACTCGGGGTCGAGGCAGTGAATATTAACTACGATAAGAAGATTCACTCTCCGCGGCGGCACGTCAACGGTATGTCTCCTTCCCCGCGCGAAAACTAGCATGATACTGGCATGTGACCTTTGGACCCGGCGCACACTGGTCGAATTTCTAGGAAAGCTGGCCATAATAAGGTTTACCAGAAATAAGACATAAAAGTTATTAAGTATTACACGTTTAATATATCGTGTTTTAGACAAATAATTGTTGAATTTTTTCCTCATCACCTATACTTATATATAGGGAGTATCAATTATCACTAACGATAAAAATCATGTATAAAAATCATTTGTATGTTCTTAAATCGTTTTAAAAAATGATTTTGAAAATTAGGGGCTTCTTCGTTGTAAAAAAAAGGGTTTTAAATTTTTAATTCGATGATACAAATTTTATTTTTGCAACTGTTAATTCAGGAGTCTCACGAGTAAAATGAATGGTTAAGCGGACGACAGAAACGCGTTGATGAGGGCCTGCAATTTTGCCATACATGTGTTTCAGAGTTATCGCTATTTTTAAAAACTAATCTAATATGGACGAAACTAGTAAAAAATATAGAAACATCCGTGCAGCTGTTGTTCAAAAACACTTGCTTATATTCTGACTATCCCAAGGTAATATCAAAGCCATATTTACAAATTAAAACTAAATTATAAATTTTTATCTGCTGATTCAGCCAAAGTATTTATTACCTCTTTTTATAATAACATCAGTCTTGCATCAGCAATAATGATTCTACCGAAATTTCAGCTGCAGTTTCACTTACTACAATATTATGGAATTAGGGGTGGGCGACAATAATCGATTATTCGATTCACTTTTAAGAAATTACCGATTAATCGACTTATCGATTAATATTTCAGAAAATATCGATAATCGATTATTTCGATTAATCGATTATTCAGTTATTTGCTGAAATATTAAGCGTCTAATCGATTATTCAATTTCTTGCCCATCCATACCGATGACTTTACAACAGATATAGCTTTTAAAATTCCAATTTAATAATGCGTTGCGTTAATGGTAATTTGAATGACATTTGAAAATACTTTCAGTACAACATATGAAGCAAAAAAACAGAGAAACGTAAATGTCCAAACAAGACAGCAGCAGGGAAAACTGCGCTCGTTACAAATTTAGCCAAAAAGGGATCCTCATTTCGACGCGCCATTTTCTGATAATCTGGCTTCAGTTATTGCACAATTAGGTATAACACTAACACATAACCTCAACGGAGTGTTAACACGTTAGCAGTATAGTACATCAGACTTTATCTTTTTATTATGTATTTGGGCAAAACTATATGATAAGAAGGATCACTCTCCGCGGCGGCATGTCAACGGTGTGACTCCTTCCCCGCGCAAACACTAGCCGAATATCGGCAGGCCATGATACAAATAAAACAATCATGTTAGCACGCGACCTTTGACGCGGCGGCCATAAACCAGCTCTACCTTTTGTCAGATTAATTTTCACGCCTAAATTCTATAGTCAAGTCGATATTCGATATACGATAATATTGCTATTTTTTAGTTGTGTTGTATTACAAAATAGGAATGAAATATACAGTAAAAATATTGTGCGAAACCTTCAACCAATTTTAAAATCACCCAAAACCCCAAAATTTAATTAAATATTAAAAGATGGGGCAAATTCGAGCAACATTTTCTTCTTGATGTCTTGTGTCAGAATATTAGTATTCGGAAATATGGTGAAATCATTAACATAAAATCAAAATCTTTTAAATATTAGTTATTAAATACCTTGAGTATTGTTATTAATAATAACTAATTAAAAACGTTGACAGATTTTTGAAACAGCCAGTTGAATATAAACTTTATCAAAATATTTATTTGGTGATAATAATAAAAAAAACATAATGTAAGTTTGACAGGGCGCTGCAAACAAATCAGAGGATATCAATTGTGTTTTTCCAAAGCCAAATAGAGTATTAGAGTGCTATAAATAATTTCGTCATAAATTTGATTAAATATACCGCAAACGAAAATATTGTTTATGGCCAGCTTTTATTTAAATTCAACCTGTGTGCGGCGAAGTTCGCCGATCGTTACCAGGCAACGAAGAAAATAAACGGCGATTCCTTTGTTGCGCTCTTTTGCCAGTAAGTGGGCCTTCTTGTCGTAGTTAATATTCGCTGGTCGAGGTTTGCTAAAAGATCCACATTGGCAAAGATTGGATCTTATTTTTTGAAATATATTTTTTTCGGGTTGTCTTCTTTCGGAATATATATGACAAAATAAGAAGAACAAATCATTTCGAAATACAAGAAGGTGAAGATTAACTGACCTGTTCAAATAAAGCTCTGCTGCCTGATGTGCGTTTTCATCAGATAATATGAAGCAGGTATTCAATATTCATATCATACTTCTTAAGGTATATTTTTGGTTTTGGGCCATATTAAAAAAAAAACAAATCAAACAATAATAACAACGAAGAACAATAAATATCAACTACCTAAGTATGGGAAAAAATTAAATATCAGTAACGCCAACGAATATTAACTAACGATAAGAAGATTCACTCTCCGCGGCGGCACGTCAACGGTATGCCTCCTTCCCCGCGCAAAAACTAGCATGATACCGACATGTGACCTTTGGGCCCGGCGCACACTGGTTGAATTTCTAAGAAATCTGGCCATAATAAGGTTTACTAGAAATAAGACATAAAAGTTATTAAGTATTACACGTTTAATATATCGTTTAGACAAATAATTGTTAAATGTTTGGCTCATCATCTATATTTATATATAGGGTGTATCAATTATCACTAACGATAAAAATCATGTATAAAAATAATTTGTATGTTCTTAAACCGTTTTAAAAAATGATTTTGAAAATTAAGGGCTCGTTGTAAAAAAAGGGTTTTAAATTTTTAATTCGATGATTCAAATTTTGTTTTTGCAACCGTTAATACAAGAGTCTCACGAGCAAAATGAATGTTAAGAGGACGACAGAAACGAGCTGATGAGGGCCTGCAATTTTGCCATACAATTATTTCAGAGATCGCTATTTTTAAAAATTAATCTAATAGGAACCAAACTAGTAAAAAATATAGAAGCATCAGTGCAGCTGTTGATCAAAAACACTTACTTATATTCTGACTCTCACAAGGTAATATCAAAGCCATATTTACAAATTAAAACTAAATTATAAATTTTATCTGCTGATTCAGCCAAAGTATTTATTACCTCTTTTTATAATAACATCAGTCTTGCATCAGCCATAATGATTCTACCGAAATTTCAGTTTCACTTACTACAATATTATGGGATTAGGGGTGGGCGAAATTATTTGATTCACTTTTAAGAAATTACCGATTAATCGACTTATCGATTAATATTTCAGAAAATATCGATTAATCGATTATTTCGATTAATCGATTATTCAGTTATTTTCTGAAATATTAAGCGTTTAATCGATTACTCAATTTCTTGCCCACCCGTACCGACGACTTTAAAACAGAATAAACAGATATAGTTTTTAAAATTTCAATTTAATAATGCGTTGCGTTAAGGGCATTTTAAAAGACATAAAACAATTTTAAAAATACTTACAGTACAACATATAAAGCAAAAAAAACAGAGAAACATAAATGCTGACACAAGACAGCTGCAGGGAAAACTGCGCACGTTACAAATTTAGCCAATAAGGGATCCTCATTTCGACGCGCCATATTCTGATAATCTGGCTTCAGTTGTTGCACAATTAGGTATAACACCAAAACATAACCTCAACGAGGTGTTAGCACGTTAGCAGTATAGTACAGTTTTTATCTTTTTATTATGTATTTGGTCAAAACTATATGATAAGAAGGATCACTCTCCGCGGCAGCATTGGCATGTCAACGGTGTGTCTCCTTCCCCGCGCGAAAACGAGCAGAATATCGGCAGGCCATGATACAAATAAAACAATCATGTTGGCAGGCGACCTTTGACGCGGCGGCCATAGACCAGCTCATCCTTTTGTCAGAATATTTGTATTCGGAAATATGGTGAAATCATTAACACAAAATCAAAATCTTTTAAATATTAGTTATTACACACCTTGAGTATTGTTATCAATAATAACTAATTAAAAACGTTAAAAGATTTTTGAAACAGCCAGTTGAATAGAAACTTTATCAAAATATTTATTTGGTAATAATAATAAAAAACCATAACGTGAGTTTGACAGAGCGCTGCAAACAATTGAAAAGATCCATTGTGTTTTTCCAAAGCCAACTAGAGTAATAGAGTGCTATAAATAATTTCGTCATAAATTTGATTAAATATACTGCAAACGAAAATATCGTTTATGGCCAGCTTTTATCTAAATTCAATCTGTGTGCCGCGGAGTTCGCCGATCGTTACGAAAAAAATAAACTACGATTCCTTTGTAGCGCTCGCTGAACACGCAGATCCCGTTGAGTGGGCCTTCTTATCGTTAGTTAATGTTCGGTGGTAACGCCAACAATGACAGTAGTAATGATGGCATGATGATTTTTTTATTTGCGTTATCATGGCCACCCACGACCGCATACTATACGAAAAAAATTATAAAAAATGAATTTTGTCACGTTATTTATGAAAATAAATATGGACTATGTTATGTTTTTAAAAAGCTCTCGGTGAGGGGAAGAAGATGAAAAAATAATATATAGGGTGTCCCATTAAAAAAATAAAGTAGGGTCCGATAACTTTTTGACATGACCCCGTATACTTATTCTGAAGATAGCACTGGATTCTACGTAAAAAGTTATATAAGAGGCACTTTTTACCTTTTTGATAAGTTATCAGGCAGCTGAGATACGAGGGGTGCTTGAAAGCGCAACATTTTCAAAAACGCCCTGTATCGCAAGAACGAAGGCGGCCATGAAAATTCTGTTCGTGCCACCTTTCGTTTCATAAAAAAAAGTATCACGGTGTCCCGAAAACCGCATCCTTCCATCTTTACTCCATATGGGTGAAGCCCCATAAAACCTACGAAAATGAGACACCCTATACTTCGCGTTTTTTTCTCAAAACCCCATCCTCGAGATCTTTGTTCTTCTTTTCAATCTCTTAATTGATGATATTGTTGGGCTCTGCGACAGACTTGCCCATAGCCTTACTACTAAGAATGAATATATCATTTTGTTATGGGGATTCTACAGCGCGATTAGGGGCAGACGTATTGAGTAGCGAAGTATTCAGACCCTTCTTTAGGCTTGTAGTGCCGCCACAGCAGTTTTTGTTGAGCCACCTCTTCACGCTGAACAACAAAACTATATCATTGGAGCAAGTGTAACCCAGCTAACTCACAGAATAAAATTTCTATCGATAAGAATTATTACGGGCTCTGGCATGTTGGGCTACTGCTTAAGGGTGCTGGACGGCGGCACATTGAGACCAAGGGTCGGTACTCCAAGAGGTCCTGGGGCTTCATGGGCCTGGATTTGTATCAGGTGTCAGTCCGGATGACTTAGGTTCTCGCGTTAGTTTGAATCAGCGCTCCAATCAGCAGGATTTGGAAGTAAATTTTTTTAGCAGCACCAACCGTGTCGTAACCCCTAAAGAAACCTCTAGAATGTCCGAGGCCTACGAACAAAAATAGTGAACTTCGCAACAACACTTGGGCCTGTAACTACGATCTCTACGGAAACCTGGCTAAATGTAGACATTCACAATTGGGAGATGTATGTCGGTGATTATCGTCTTTCGTCGCTATGAGGAACTCCACTGCCAGCGCGGGTATGAAGTTTTAATCGCTGCATCCCGCGCCTTTCGGACTTCAGAAATAGAATTTTGGATCTGGTGTTCGCAGATGAGCTTACTAAGGTTTCATTGCTACCCAGCGGCAATCCCATTACTAATATCGATGACCTTCATCCACCACTAGAGCTAAGCTTTTTAGATAAATACACCTCTCCTCTACTACCAGAATCTGAACCGGTACTATGAGGGTGTGAACTGGTCTTTTCTAACTACTGAACATGATATCAACCAAATAGTAAGATCCTCCTTGATGGTATCGACTAGCACGTCCCCAGAAAAAAAAACGATTATAATAAAAAATATCCCAAATGATGGCCCACTTCGAAAACTAATTGGACAGAAAAATTTATTTATTTTATTTATTTATTTATTCTTGTATCAACAAATTTTACAAAGCCAATAATAGATACAATCAAACTAAAAACTAAGCCTACAAACTAGGAACATATCCTTATATCTATTTCTCTTTTTATTTGTTTTTTAAACACTTCAACTGAAATACAAAATATATCAATATTACTACAACACCTATTAAAATTATTACACAGCCTTATCAATGGAGAATTTTTATAAAGATTAGTTCTAGGTGCATATATAAATAACAAATCTGTACATCTCGTATTTGCCTGACCAGCTCTAAAAGGGATTCTTTTTAAAAACTCCTTACTATCAATGTAACAATTTATCAATTTATAAAGAAAAATTACGCCAGCTTCAATACGCAATTGTTGCAAACTAGGAAAGGAGAATAATTTGCATAGAAGATGCTGATCAGTCTCCCCGTCCCCCGGAAAATGTTTTATAATATAAGAATTTCAAAAATCTTCCCTGAACTGACTCTACACTCACTATCTTGTTGGTATATTGTGGATCCCAAACAATACATGCATATTAAAGCTTACTAACTACTAATGATTTATACATACTTATCATTGCATCTACGTTTTTAAAATGTTTGCAACTTCTAACAACAAAACGCAAAATATTGATGGCACTGGTAACTATTTTCTCAATATGTTCATTGAAGTTTAATTTTGCATCAAAATAAACACCCAGATCCTTATGCAGTTCAGTTCTTTTCAGGGGCATATCATTTATAGTATAATTAAAATTAATTTTTTGTATTTTACACGTAACTGACATCACAACACATTTATTTATATTCATATTTAAATCGTGTTCATCGCACCAACGCACTACTGCATTCAAATCCTTCTGCAAATCCATTGCATCTGCCTCACTTTTAATTGCATGGAAGATTTTGCAGTCATCAGCAGAAATGAGGCCTTTACTGAAGTTAAGATTCTGACCTATGTTATTTATTACCAAAAGGAATAGAAGTGGACCGAGATTCGAACCCTGTGGTACTCCGGACGTGGGCATATAAGTTTGAGATTTAAATCCTTCAAGTTCAACAATTAGGTTCTATTTTGTAAATATGATGACAATAATACAATTGTATTAGAATCTATACCAAAATTGCTGAGAGCGGTAATTATTTCGCCAAACTGAACTCTGTCAAAAGCTTTTTCTAGATCTGTAAAGGCCGCCATACACGATGCAGTTTACCGGAAGGCAGGACTTTAGATCCGCAAACCCGAAGCAAGCCTGTATTCTCGGCTAAGGCATATACGTTACGTTTTATTCGGAGGGTTTTGTTCAGTTTTAGTGTGGTGCGAAGCGAAAAGTTGTAGACAAGATCTCGGAAAGTGATCTTATGTTAATAGGAGTTGCTTTATTGTCTAAAAAACAGCAAAAAATAAAGCGCATACGTTCGAAATGCGTAAAACAGAGGTTAATAAATCGACAAGTGAATTCACATATGCACCTAATAAACGAATTACGACTGGAACCTGATAACTCTCGGCCTGTACCCATATCGTCACAATACACGTTCCGACTTGCAAGCAAAAAACCTAGCCGGAAGGTAAATAATCAAGCCCTGACTGTTTTTTGGGAGGCCGAGAGTTCAGGCCCGGCCTTTCGGCCAATATGACCACTAACAATACAGTTTGCCTTCCGGTTTGCAAATCGAAAGGCCCGCCATCCGGCAAACTGCATGGTGTATGGCCAGCTTAAAACATACGTCAACCTGATACCCTTCTTTAAACGATTCCTGAATAAACTGAGTAAAATTTATTAAATTAGTTACAGTTGAGCGCTGGGGCAAAAATCCATGTTGATGATCTGAGATCTTATGCTGTCCAGTCATTATCGCATTGCTCGCAAAATTCACCCGTGACAACGGACTCTTTTAGCCAAGACTTCGTTCCTGCAACTTAAATCTAGGGGCTGACCCATAATTCTGAGCGGCTCCTTAAATCATTATTCACTTTTCGCATGGCCCTCTGCTGCTCGCTTCGCTCGCTACGGGGGCTCAAGAATAGGAAACTAACCAGGTGCTAACCCAAACTAACCCAAGATATACCCAAAATCAAGAAAAAAAACAGTTTAGAAATATAACCTTAAAAATAAAAAAACCGACGGGGATTTGATCTCGGGTTGGCGAAGTGAAGGTTAACCATGCAGACCTCTAGACCATCAGGGACACACAAACGATTGGTTGCATCGCGAAGTACATGAAAACAGTTGACAGCTCAGAATTATGAGTCAGTCCCTAGACATAAATGTTCCTGCGTGTGTGTTTGATCGTCGTGCGGTTCAGTCGGGTTTGCTGTGATCCGCACCTTCGGTTTTTTGTTTTGTTTTGTTTGATTTTTCGTGACCAGTCACCCAATACGCGTCAATTCTTGTGTTTGCTTTCGTTCGTATTTTTATTTATTTATTTCTTTTTTTTTTTTGTTCTTTTCTACTTGCGATTCAAGAAAATGTCTATGTAGAAATGCGACAATTGCCTTAAAGAATTTCCCGATAAGGACAAATATAACAAAGTGCGCTGCAGTGGTGAATGTCGCAGATATTTCTGTATGCAGTGTACGGGCCTTGACAAAGTCACTACCAAGACCTTGCTGCTGGAGAAATTTAACCATCTACGTTTCTTTTGTCCCCTGTGTGACTCTCCAAATTTGAGATATCTCAACGACAAAATTTCCAACTTATCACAAAATCAGGTTCCTCAGGAGAGTGAGTAAATTATCAAACAGTGTACCGACTATTTGTGAGATGTATGATATTTTATTGAATAACGAATCTAAATGGAACCTTTTGGAGAAGAAAATAGACGATATTCACAAAATGTCGGAGGTGTTCTTCATTTGTAACCCTCATTCTCTGTTGACATCGGTAAGGGAAGTGGAACAGAATGTCTTTACTATTTCCCAAATTCTACTCAACAATACAGAGGAAACCATCAAGATCCAGGTGCAAGATTCCTCGTCCGCTGATATTAAGAAGGGTATTGACAACTTAAAAAGTAGCCTTGCAAATGTTACTACCTTGGTTAGGGACTTAAATTCTAAAATTGCTAACCCAAAACAACATAGTGCTCTACCTACGATGACACGCTTTACTTCTACGTCGTGCTCCACCCAAACTACGTCCACGGCATTTGTTTCATCTTCCACTCAAATGGAACTGCCTACTGAAGTTTCCTCAATCCCAGACGATTCCAACTCCGCAATTTATAGATGTGCAGAAAGATGGCACTATGTGATCGTAGAACACCTCCCGGCAGGATTTACTTCAAATAATATCGTGCACTATGTGAAGGAAAAGTTGAAAACATCAGAATTTATTCGATGCTATAACCTGGTCAGTCAGTGCAATGACTCCATAGGATCTACATTTAAAATAGGGACCCTATCAAGAAAGTCCGATGAGAATTTGTTCGGCATCAATATCTGGCCACCCGGGGCTCAAGTTAGATGGTCATCGGAATCTGAAATCCCTCAGAAAACTACAAAACTAAAAAAAACTACAGAGCTCTATCTAACTCCCTCCACCAAGGCGAAAGTGGCTAGCAATCCGACCTCTGGCACCCTGCTGGTCTTTCCCTCTCCAGTCAGTGAAGCTAACGCGCACAAGGTAACTACAGTAACTTCTGACAAACAAGCTATCGCTGCTTGCAAAACTAATGCCCTTGTGAGCGATGTCAAAATTAAACTGTCTAAGGAATCATCCCATAAACCGTCCTTCCCTCTGGACACGCTGTCTCCCCCAACAGTTAAATTAACACTGGCCGCCAGTAAGTCTGACGACTCTAGTAATCGTTTCCTTATGGCAAGGCTAAGGGAACCTGCCATCTTCAGAGCCATTAGGTTGTACCTTGCCTATTTGTATGACCAACCTGCCTCGGTATGCTATGAGGGATTTACCAACATAAGCATCAGATTATTCCTAGCATCTGAAGGACTGCCAATCCAGGATGACATTTTACGTAAGGTCTACCACGGCTTTCATGCCGCATATGGGTTTAAACACACTGAAGTGGAAGAAGACCTTTGTTCCTACAGATCCCATGTTGTTTCCGAGAGGACGATTCAGCTTCAGAAGTCCAAAGAGGGTCACCAAAAATACTTCTCCAGCGGCTCCCCGAAGAAAAATTTTTAAGCAGCTTGACGTGTCCTGAGCGACTAGATTCCACTAATCCTGACTCCAGGCTTAGTATGGTTCTTATTAATGTTGCCTCATTGCGAAATAAGACTGATGAATTGTTTTTGTTTTTGGAGGAATCAGGGTTCTCCCAACTAGTTGCAATTACAGAGCACTGGCTGAGTGAGAATGAACCGCTTTATGTTGAAAAGTACTCCACAATAGCCAGATATAATCGGAAAAACTCGGCTCATGGGGGAACACTGATTCTTTCCTTGAGCGAGGGCTTTTTACCTGTAACTAAATTTGATCATCTCCAATCGGATAACTACTTTGAATTTTCCATTGTATACAATAAGAACCTTGATTTACACGTAATTTGTATATATAGAGCGCCAAATTCCGATGTGCAATTGTTCTTTGATAACCTGCTAAGCTTGTTAGATGGTCTGCCGGTGAAAGGCAAGAAAATTTTGTGCGGTGATTTAAATATTGACTACGCTACCGCTTGTGCTGCCCAAAAATCATTAATTTCTATTTTTGACTCTTTTGGTCTTTCAATGCATGTAACCTCTCCAACTCGGATTTCTAACAATTCCTCTTCTATCATTGACTATGTAGCGTCAGACTTTCCTTCAACTGATGTCCAATCGACAGTAACTAGCGCGGGTCTCACAGATCATGAGGCAGTAATCTCCAAATTCAATACTTCTTATAGGCCCTCAAACAAACCCGCCACCTAGGTAGAATCTTCTCAGCCTCCAATATTTTCATCCTTTCGTAACCTTTGCCTAAAGACCAACTGGAATTTTGAATCAAGTGAACTTGATTCTGACTTTAGTGGTTTCTTAAATAAAATTATAAATGCATTCAATAAAGCCTTCCCGCTTAAATCCATTAAACCTAAATGTTACAAACCATGGACTACGAAAGGCTTACGCATATCTGCAAAAAATATGCGTTCCCTCTCATACATAAAAAAATTCACTAACTCCACTCAAGTTCTTGAATTCATTTCGAATTATAGGAAGATCTACCTAAAACTTATCAAGACAGCAAAGAAACTATATTATCAGAATCGTTTATCAAATGCTAAAAACGTATCCAAGGAGGCCTGGTCCATTATTAACGATCTTAGAGGCAAAACAAATTCCGCGAATCAGAGCATGCCAAAACCAAATGATTTGAACGAATATTTTGTCAACGTGAGCAAAAATGTTACCTCTGGTATTTCTCCTTCTCTCGACCCTCTCTCGTCTCTTCCTCCTTCTAAAAAAGTCGCTGATAGTTTTTTCCTAAGCCCTGTGACCAGCCTTGAACTTCTTCAGGTAATGAGCAGCCTAAAGAGTAAATCAGCTTGTAGCACTGATAATCTGTCAATTAAATTTTTCTTGAACCTCCCACTTCCAATTCTGGATGTCCTAGCTTCCTTAATTAATGCGTTCTTCACGAAAGGTGTTTTTCCCGAATGCCTCAAAACTGCCATAATTATTCCTCTTCATAACGGAGGTGAAAAGGATGTCTTATGCAATTATCGTCCAATTGCTCTGTTGCCTGTACTCTCTAAAATCATTGAAAAGTTATTAAAAAATCGCCTCATGCCATTTCTCCTTAGACATGGCATACTGTCCCCGGAACAGTTCGGATTTTTACCAAACAAGTGTACAAATGACGCCATGTTCTCGTTGCTTCACGATGTTTACTCATCCCTTAACAACAAGCTCCCCACTGCTACAGTCTTCTGTGATTACGCTAAAGCGTTTGACTGTGTGTGTCATGACATCTTGTTAAGAAAACTAAATTTTTATGGAATCCGTGGTATTCCTTCGAACTGGTTTCAATCTTATCTTGAAAATAGACAGCAGTTTGTTAAAGCGAACGGTTCTGATTCTGATTGCAGTTTAATTACCAGTGGAGTTCCACAGGGCTCTGTTCTTGGGCCTATCCTTTTTCTAATATATATTAATGACATTACATACCTAAAAATCAATGGTAAAATTTCTCTCTTTGCTGACGACACAAGCATAACTTGGAGTGATTCTAATACTTTCTCCCTACACTCTAATATATCCAGCGATCTCGTCACAATCAAAACTTGGTCTGACTCAAATTGGCTGTGTTTCAACGTTGATAAAACGGTAGCCTCATCTTATAAAACAACCTTACAACAACTTTTGCTACTTCACAACAGCAATATTAAATACGTTGAGTCGGCTAAATTCCTAGGTTTGAGTATTAGTGCCAACCTTAAGTGGTCCGCACATATTGATTCTTTAACAAAAAAGCTTTCTTCTGCCTGCTTCGCCATTCGATCGGTTTCGAAGGAACTAAATCTGTCTACTGCCAGGCTCACTTACTTCTCTTTGTTTGAATCTCATCTTCGCTACGGCCTTCCCTTTTGGGGCTGCTGTAACACCGAGCAATTTCGTACCATTTTCAAACTTCAAAAGAGAGCAATTCGTTATTTATTTGGTCTTAATGGCAGAGCTCATTGCGAATACTACTTTAAAAAATATAAAATTCTTACGCTTCCTGCTTTGTTTGTTTTAGAAACAACTTGTCTAATAAGCAAATATCGAACCATATTTCCCGAAAGGCCACAACATGAGTACCCAACAAGAAATTCGAGTCAGGACATATACCTTCCTTTTCCCTCCTCTGAATTAACAAAAAATTCTATTCTTTATAACTCCAAGAAGTTGTACAATACACTCCCGCTACATCTTAAATCCATCCCTACATTTGCTAAATTTCGTGAAAAAACGAAAGCTTACCTACTAGAAAGACCTTATTATTCTATAAATGACTTTTGCGTGAATTAGATTTTATTTTTTCCTCCATTAATTTTCTTGGGCTTCATGTGCTGCGGTGAAATTTTTTTTTATATTATATATATATTTATTTTTTTTTTTTTAGAATAGGTATAGGATAATCTTTTTGACGAATTAGTGATTTTTCGGATATACAGGAATTACACAAAATTAAATACCAAGCTATCAATTTTAGTCATGTTTTGTTTACTTTTACTCGGTATTTTCAACTCTGCAGCATATGCATATTGCCTGGGTAAAGTTCACCGACATGACCTTCCTTATTTCTTCAAACAGCACGCTTCGTTATAATGTATGTTTAATATTTTGATAACACTGGGTTTCTTTACTCTATGTTTTGTGTACTTCCTGTGGATCTAGTTCAAATGCTTATGATGTTCTATAATATAGTTTTTTTGTTAAATCGTGACCAATTTCAATTTGAAAATTGCTTGTTCTATTTTTATCGTATATATTATTGTATATGTTAAGTTTTGTTTTGTTTTGTATTTGCCCTACTATGGTTAGTTTATTTATTTTAGTTAGCTTTGTCCATAAAATTTATTTGAATTTGGCAATAAAGCATACTTGACTTTGACTTTGAAAGTCATAGTCCGTAACACTCATTGAAGCTTTCAGTTCATCCAATTTCGTTTTAATGTCCCTCATATTCTGGTAATACAATGCAAACACAGAATCGGTAGTAGATGATACTGTGCTATCGGCAGTAGATGATATCGTGCTATAGGCTGAAGACTTGGTGGTATCTTGCCTTGTTGAAGTGATGTTAATACCTTCCAAACTGCCTGTTGTTACCTCTGTATACATCTCTTTGTCTATCAAAACCGATTCCCTGTCTGCCATAACTGCCTCGTTGCCGGGCAAGAAAAAATTTCTTGACAGTAACATCCTCTGGCCAGTTTGTGGGATCAAGAGCCTCCACAAATAAGCTCTATCAGAAATTTAAAAGGTCTGGCCAACGAAGTGATTATGAGGCTAATCCCAATATTCGCCGTGAGGCCAAATTTTGCATTGATATGTGCTACCTTATGTATGTGACGCAGACCAAATATCTAATCCCCGAGAATGTTAAGCACTTTTGGTCTTTCATTAGCAGCTTGAAAATACTCAGGATTGCCACGCTCACTACTAAGATTCAGAAGGTCGCTGAGATTTGAACCAATTATTAAGATGTTAGTTTTATCTGCAAAATTTACTAAATGAGAGTCGTGGCTGAGAATCTTAGCAACCAAGTTATTTACATAAAAGATGAATAGAAGGGGCCCCATAACACTTCCCTGGAGTATATCCATTTAGAGATTTCCCTCTCCCGAATAGTACTTGTTACCATTTTGCCCAATCACTACCTTTTGCTTTCGTTTAGTCAGGTAAGACTCAATCCAACTAAGAGCAGGACCACGCACACCGTACGTCTCCAGCTTATCCAGAAGGATTTCATGATTCAAACTGTCAAAAGCTTTTGACAGGTCTAAAAATATTCCCATAGACAAACTATCATCCTCTTGTGCCAACAGAATTTTTTCTATGAACTGATAAATAGCAGTCTCAACTGATTTTCCCTTAAGGTAGCCATGCTGAGTATCAGTGAAGAGTTTTTCTTGCGAAGTAATATATTACACATAGCTATTTCAAAAATTTTTGAGAATGTTGATATTAAACTGATAGGCCTGTAGTTTTCAAGGTTGTTGGGATCCAATTTTTTGTATAAAGGTTTGACCATAGCAAGCTTCAAATTAGTAGGAAAGATTCCATGTGCAAAAGAATTATTCATTATGTGACACAGAGGAGCAGCCAATTCCTCTGCAAA
>JAEQML010065045.1:0-21407 GCA_016904865.1 Pissodes strobi | reverse complement strand
GGGCTAAAAGGTACCGGAACAGGTTACAAAAATTAAAGTAAGTTAAAACTAATCAAAACGAACCGAATTTTGGCGGCTAACCAAAACTAACCGAAAACATTAAATTTGATTATAAGGTATCGGAACTGGTTCAAATAACTAAAATAAATTGTAACTGAAACTATACGAAAGTTGATTGGGCCACTAACCGAAACTAACCATAAGCGCCAAACGGTCTAACCACAACGAACCGAATTTTGGCGGCTAACGAAAACAAACCACAACAAACCACAAACATTAAATTTGATTATAACGTATCGGAACCGGTTCAAATGACTAAAATAATTTGAAACTAACTGAAAGTAACCGAAAGTTGATTGAATGACTAACCAAAACTAATCAAAGGTAACTAAAAACACCAAAACGGGCTAAAACTTATCAGAACCGATTACAAATGTTAAGGTAAGTTAAAACTAACCCAAATTAACCGAATTTTGGCGACTAACCAGAACTAACCAAAAACATCAAAATTGCTTATAACGTACCGGAACCGGTTCAAATGACTAAAATATATTAAACCTAACTGAACTGTACCGAAAGTTGATGGAACGACTAACTAACCAAAAGTAACCAAAAGCACCAAAACGGGCTAAACCGCATCAAAATAGATTAAAAATATTGAAGTATGTTAAAACTAACCCAAATTAACCGAATTTTAGTGACTAACCAAAACTAACCAGAAACATTAAAAATGCTTATAACGTCTCAGAATCGGTTCAAATGACTAAAATAAATTGGAACTAACTGAAATTTACCTACAGTTGATTGAACGACTAACCAAAACTAACCAATATTAACTAAAAGCATCAAATCGGGCTAAAACGTATCGAAATAGATTCAAAATATTGAAGTAAGTTAGAACTAACACAAATTAACTGAATTTTGGTGACTAACCAAAAACACTAAAATCGTTTATACCGTATCGGAACTGGTTAAAATGATTAAAATAAATTAAAACTACTTGAAATTAACTGACAGTTGATTGAACGACTAACCAAGACTAACCAAAAGCACCAGAAAGGGCCAAAACATATCGGAACATATTAAAAATGTTAAGGTAAGTCGAAACTAACTTCAATTATCCGAATTTTGTCGGCTACCTAGAATTAACCAAAACATTAAAATTGGTTATAACGTATCGGATCCGGTTCAAATGACTGAAATAAATTAAAACTAACTAACACTATCCGAAAGCTGATTGAATGACTAACCAAAACTAATTAAAAGTAGCCATAAACACCATAAAGGGCCAAAACATATCGGAACTGATTAAAGGTATTAAAATAAGTAACTAACCCAAATTAACCAAATTTTGGCGACTAACTAAAATACCAACACTCCAACACATTAAAATTGGTTATAAAGTATCGGATCCGGATCAAATGACTGAAAAAACTAACTAAAACTAACCGAAAGCGATTGAATGACTAATCAAAAGTAACCATAAACACCAAAAAGGGCTAAACGTGTCGGATCTAATTAAAGGTATTAAAATAAGTAACTAACCCAAATTAACCGAATTTTTTCGACTAACTATAATTAACCAAAATCATTTAAATTGGGTATCCGTATAACGTATCGGAACCTGTTCAATTGACTAAAATACATTGGAACTGGCTGAAAGTAACCGAATGTTGATTGAATGACTAACCAAAACCAATCAAAAGTAAATAAAAGCACCAAAACCGGCTAAAACGTATCGAAATAGATTAAAAACATGGAAGTAAGTTAAAACTAATGCAAATTAACCGAATTTTGGTGACTAACCAAATACACTAAAATTAGGTATAACGTATCGGAACTGGTTCAAATGGCAAAAATAAATTAAAACTAACTGAAATTAGCGGAAAATTTATTGAATGACTTACCAAAACTAATCAAAAGTAACGAAAAACACTAAAAAGGGCTAAAACACATTAGAATAGATTCAAAATATTAAGGTAAATTGAAACGATCTTAAATTAACCGAATTTTGGCGTCCAACTAAAATTATCCAAAAACATTAAAATTGGTTATAACGTATCGGAATTGCTTCAAATGAATAACATAAATTAAAAGTAACTAACACTAATCGGAAGCTGATTGAATGACCAACCAAAACTAATCACAAGTAACCAATTTGAATGTTTTTGGTTAATTTTAGTTAGTCGCCAAAATTCGGCTAATTTAAGTTAATTTCAACTTACTTTAATGTTTTTAATCTGTTTTGATATGTTTTAGACCTTTTCGATGCTTTTGGTTAGTTTTGGTTAGGCGATTAACCAACTTTCGGTTAATTTCAGTTAGTTTTAATTTATTTTAGTCATTTAAACCGGCTCCTATACGTTATTACCAATTTTACTGTTTTTGGTTAGTTTTGGTTAGTCATTCAATCAACTTTCGGATACTTTCAATTAGTTCCAATTTATTTTAGTCATTTGAACCGGTTCCGATACGTTATAACCAGTTTAAATGTTTTTGGTCAATTTAAGTTAGTCGCCAAACTTCGGTTAAATTTAACTTACTTTAATATTTTTATTCTGTGCCTATACGTTTTAGACCTTTTTGGATACTTTTGGTTAGTTTGGTTAATCGTTCAATCAATTTTCGGTTGATTTCAGTTAGTTTTAATTTATTTTAGTCATTTGAACCAGTTCCGATACGTTATAACCAACTTTAATGTTTTTGGTTAGTTTAGATTAGTCGCCAATATTCGGTTGATTTGGGTTAGTTTTGAATTACTTCAATATTTTGAATCTATTCCGATACATTTTAGCCCGTTTTGGTGGTTTTATTTGCTTTTGGTTAGTTTTGGTTAGTTATTCAATCAACTTTCGGTTACTTTTTGCTTGTTCCAATTTATTTTAGTCATTTCAATCGCTTCCGATATTTTAACGTTTTTGGTTAGTTTTGGATAGTCCTTAAAATTTGGCTCATTTTGGTTAGTTTTTACTTATTTTAATGTTTGTATCCTATTCCGATTTCCGATACGTTTTAGCCCATTTTGATGATTTTGGTTACTTTGGCTAGTTTTGGTTAGTCGTTCAATCAACTTTCGGTTATTTTTAGTTAGTTTAAATTTATTTTAGTCAGTTGAACCAGCGACTATTAACTACGATAAGAAGATTCACTCTCCGCGGCGGCACGTCAACGATATCGGGGCGTCCTACGTGAGCGATTTGCAGCGAACGCGAACGCGAATAAGTGACGATGCCGTGCGACTATATTAATTTTTCGTACGGCATCGCCAGAGTTTCGCGGTCGCGTCTGCTGCAAATCGCTCACCTAGGACGCCCCGTATGTCTCCTTCCCCGCGCGAAAACTAGCATTATACTGGCATGTGACCTTTGGACCCGGCGCACACTTGTCGAATTTCTAGGAAAGCTGGCCATAATAAGGTTTAACCGAAATAAGACATAAGAGTTATTAAGTATTACACGTTTAATATATCGTGTTTTAGACAAATAATTGTTGAATTTTTTGCTCATCATCTATATTTATATATAGGGAGTATCAATTATCACTAACGATAAAAATCATGTATAAAAATCATCTGTATGTTCTTAAATCGTTTTAAAAATAGGGTTTTGAAAATTAAGGGCTCCTTCGTTGTAAAAAAAAGGTTTTAAATTTTTAATTCAATGATCCAAATTTTGTTTTTGCAACGGTTAATTCAGGAATCTCACGAGCAAAATGAATGTTAAGCGGACGACAGAAACGCGTTGATGAGGGCCTGCAATTTTGCCACACATGTATTTTAGAGATCGCTATTTTTTAAAATTAATCTAATAGGGACGAAACTAGTAAAAAATATAGAAGCATCAGTGCAGCTGTTGCTCAAAAACACTTGCTTATATTCTGACTATCCCAAGGTAATATCAAAGCCATATTTACAAATTAAAACTAAGTTATAAATTTCTATCTGCCGATTCAGCCAAAGTATTTATTACCTATTTTTATAATAACATCAGTCTTGCATCAGCAATAATGATTCTACCGAAATTTCAGCTTCAGTTTCACTTACAACAATTTATGTCTGGCGACTATCCGATAACTCTCAGCATTCAGCTGTTTTCATGTACTTCGTAATGTAACAAATCGTTTATATGCCTCTGATGGTCTAGAGGTTTGCATGGTTAGCCTTTACTTCGGCAACGCGAGTTCAAACCCCATCGGTTTCTTTTTATTTTTTTAAGGTTAGATTTCTAAACAGTTTTTTTCTTGATTTTGAGTATGTCTTGGGTTAGTTTGAGTTAGCATCTGGTTAGTTTCCTTTTCTTGAACCCCCGTAGCGAGCGGAGCGAGCGAAGGGCCTGCGAAAAGTGAATTTAGGCATGCTGCTGAGAGTTATGGGATAGTCTCCAGAGGTAAGTCTTACTACAGTATTATGGGATTAGGGGTGGGCGACAATAATCGATTATTCGATTCACTTTTAAGAAATTACCGATTAATCGACTTATCGAATAATATTTCAGAAAATATCGATAATCGATTATTTCGATTAATCGATTATTCAGTTATTTGCTAAAATATTAAGCGTTTAATCGATTATTCAATTTCTTGCCCACCCATACCGATGACTTTACAATAGATATAGCTTTTAAAATTCCAATTTAATAATGCGTTGCGTTAAGGGTTATTTAAATGACATTTGAAAATACTTTCAGTACAACATATGAAGCAAAAAAAAAACAGAGAAACGTAAATGCTCAAACAAGACAGCAGCAGGGAAAACTGCGCACGTTACAAATTTAGCCAATAAGGAATCCTCATTTGGACGCGCCATTTTCTGATAATCTGGCTGCAGTTGTTGCACAATTAGGTATAACACCAACACATAACCTCAACGAAGTGTTAGCACGTTAGCAGTATAGTACATCAGTCTTTATGTTTTTATTATGTATTTGGGCAAAACTATATGATAAGAAGGATCACTCTCCGCGGCGGCATGTCAACGGTGTGTCTCCTTCCCCGCGCGAACACTAGTAGAATATCGGCAGGCAATGATACAAATAAAACAATCATGTTGGCAGGCGACCTTTGACGCGGCGGCCATAGACCAGCTCATTCTTTTGTCAGATTAATTTTCACGCCTAAATTCTATAGTCGAGTCAATATTCGATATAAGATAATATCGCTATTTTTTTCGTTGTGTTGTATTACAAAATAGGAATGAAATATACAGTAAAATTATTGTGCGAAAACTTTAACCAATTTTAAAATCACCCAAAACGCCAAAATTTAATTAAATATTAAAAGATGGGGCAAATTCGAGCAACATTTTCTTCTTGATGTCTTTTGTCAGTATATCAGTATTCGGAAATATGGTGAAATCATTAACACAAAATTACAATCTTTTAAATATTAGTTATTACATACCTTGAGAATTGTTATCAATAATAACTAATTAAAAACTTTAACAGATTTTTGAAACAACCAGTTGAATACAAACTTTATCAACATATTTATTTGGTGATAATAATAAAAAAAACCATAACGTAAGTTTGACAGGGCGCTGCAAACAATTCAGAAGATATCAATTGTGTTTTTCCAAAGCCAAATAGAGTATTAGAGTGCTATAAATAATTTCGTCATAAATTTGATTAAATATACCGCAAACGAAAATATCGTTTATGACCAGCTTTTATTTAAATTCAACCTGTGTGCGGCGAATTCGCCGATCGTTAACAGGCAACGAAGAAAATAAACGAAGATTCCTTTGTAGCGCTCTCTTGCCATTGAGTGGTCCTTCTTGTCGTAGTTAATATTCGCTGGTTGAACCGATTCCTATACCTCATGATCAAATTTAAGTTGAAATAAACAAAGTAATACGATCTCTCATGCGTATGACGCCATGTGGCAAATGTAGCATGCACTTTTTCACAATTTGAGGCCCTATATTAGGATAACAGAAACATTTTTAATGTTTAAATAACCTTAAATGGGCATACATTAAAGCGTATTAGGGGAATTTCTGTAAAAAGTCTGTACAGCCCTAATAACACAAGATTTCCATGACCGCCTGTTGGGAAAAAAGAAAGTGAATGGCTATTGCATATTCTAATTTTTCCTGAACCAGTTCACCAGCAAACCCCGTTTTCATTTAATTGGTGCAGACCAACTATTTTAATTTTGAAGAACAATTCTATAATCATACCCAGATTATTTGGTGCAGGCCGCGTATAACCGCCACGTCAAGGTTAAAGTTGGCTGGCGAGGAATTTGCCGATCTTTTGCATCTGGTGTGGGTTTGGGTTCATCTGGGACAACGTTAAAGCGAGGCGCAAACCAGAGCGGTGGCAGGCGCGGTGGCGGTGGCGGTAAAATACTGTGCGTGTAAGTTAGTTAAAGACCGCAAACAGAAGCGGCAAAACACGTACAGTATTTTACCGCCACCGCTCTGGTTTGTGCCTCGCTTTATTCATCTGCATCAGTTTAGCTAGATAGCTAAAAGCAGGATTGCTTCGAACAATTCAATCCACGTATTTCGAACCACAAGTCAGGGTCAGCTACAGGCAGAACGCATCCGGCCAATCAGTGCTTCCTACAGCGACTGCCGGAAACAGTCAATCTAGGGTATTTTATAATTTTAGGATCCCTAAAATGACGACCTATAACAATCGAATTTTATAAAAAACTAGTCAGCAGATTTCGACCAGGTTTGTGTTAAAATTCATAATTTTTATTTAGACAACCGGGTGATGTTAAGTTTTTATATAACTTCTCTATGTTTACGTTATTTGCCCTCTACGGAAGGGATATTTCTGCAGTGGGGATAAGTTCACGCGCCAAGGGAGAAAGGACGCTTCCTCACCTTCTTGAAGAGATTTGTGCCCCGATACTCTCACAAGTCGAGATAGTACACGCTCCCTGTGGCAATCGGCCATGGAAGACTTGTTCCCCGACTCTCTCCCAAGTAAGTCACAATAGTACGCGCTCCCCGTGGCACTCGCCCATGGAAGACTTGTTCCCTGACTCTCTCACAAGTAATTCGCTATAGGAAGCGTACCCTGTGGCACTCGACCATGTAAGTAAACTCACTATTTCATAGTTAGTCTCTCACAAAAGCCGAAAAGTTGCGACGCGCTTTCTGTGTTATAATATATTTTTTTTAAAGATTAAAAGATGTTAACTGCTCGTGGAGCTATGAAGAGTTCCACAGAGATTGTTTAATGTACACTTACCAAATTCGACCAACTATCCACTACTAAAACAATTAACCGGCAGGTCGGAATGCAAGGCCTTCTAGCAAGCTGTAAAGTGAGCGCGCAATTTGCCCGCTGCTCAATAATCCGGAATAATTCTTTCTTGGCTTCTAGGGTAACACGAAGTAGATGGCAAGTTTCTACTGTTCTGGTACTGGCCTAGGATATTTTTTCTTTTCCTGGGGGTTGAAAAACCTACCCCAAATCTGACACCAATGTAATGAACGCCGATTACACCATTTTATGTACTTACTGTTAACTTTCTGAAACCAGGTTCGCAGTACCAGTGTGTTGACCCCTATTTTGTTAAAAATAATCTACTTAGATAACATGGGCAACAATCCCTATTTTTCCACCTAGTAGTCAGTAACTTCATTCCACTTTCCAGTACTCAATTTTAACCTTAGTTATAATGAAATGAGCGTAGGCCGAATTACTTTCCGTTTTAAAATAATAATTGAAATTTCGGATTTAAGGGAGCACACAATTTAAAGGTAGCATTTTTATATTTAATCAGTGGTTGGCTCAAATTTGTTCAGGTAATTTCTGATATATGACCTAGGTATTTAAAAGTTCGCCAGACAAGCAGTTATGGCATAATAAAAAAAAATCATTAGCCTTAACACTTAACCCGCCGTGATTTACTTTGTATCAAGCTTTCCCTGGAGTTTAAATTCTATCAGAGAATATGGTATTTAAAAGTTCGGCAGACAATCAGTTGTGGCATAATAAAAAGAAAATTCATTAGCATTAATACTCATCCCGCTGTGATTTACTTTGTATCAAACTTTCCCTGGAACTTAAATTCAATCAAAGAATATGGTGAGAAAATTCTACATTCCCTAATTAATGAAATACAGAATGGCACTAGCACTGAATTTTAATGAGATACTCATGAAATTTAATTATCAAAGACATACAGCAATAATGTTTCTATACATATAGGCACCCTGAGCATTATAATTTAAAACTAAACTTACTTTCTAGGTCCTAAAACAGAGTTTTATCCACAATACCGAAACAGAATATTTGCACTCGACGCGCGTTTCGCTAACCATGTTAGCATCATCAGGAGATGATTAAAACTAAAATTAAAATCTACCTAACTCCCTTTTATACTACTGTTTGCTTAATCAAGCGGAACTAGAAAGAACCAATCCTGGGATCCCGCTAGTCACGCTTGATCAACCAATACAATGGACTATACGGAATAGGCCCTCTATCTCTATTTAAACTATTCTTACATCTAATAATTTCCATACTTTCATATGCGTCTAATAATCTCCTATCAGTTATATTATGAATTAGTTTTAAATTTTTAATTGTTATTCTATGATTATTATCAAAAGCATGCTCGGCAACACTTGATTTTTCTGTTCTACCATACTTTAAATGAGCTATATGTTCTTTGAATCTCGTCTGTATAGATCTTCTTGTTTGCCCAACATATTTTTGGTTACAATCCATACATCCAATTTCATATATTCCACTTCTTTCTAATATTTCAATTTTGTCCTTTGGACCACCTAATAATTTCTTAATGTTAAACTGAGTCTGGTATACTAATTTTAAACCTACTTCCTTAAAAACTTTTTGGAGTCCTCTAGTATACTGAGGATTATATGGTATCGAAACATATTTTGTATTTTCATCCTGATTAACGAAAGAAGTGGAATCACGAATGGTCTTTCTAAACAAATGCCTATTAATTAGTTTATTTATTAAGTTAGTATTAAAACCATTAACTTTCGCTATATTCCTAATCGTTTCCTTTTCATTATTAAATCTATCTCTGCTAAGAGGAAAGTTAACCAAACGGTGTACTAAAAAATGAAAGCTGGCCATTTTGTGTTGGTCGCAGTGAAAGGAGTCATTAGGAATATATCGGTTAGTGGCAGTATTTTTTCTATAAATATCAAATTGTAGTGTGTTATTATCGTTCCTAATCACTAAAGTATCCAAAAATGGTAGCTGCCCATTGTTCTCGACTTCATAAGTAAATTTAATGGTGGGGAAACGGTTGTTTAGTTTTGTTACAAAATCTTCAACATTAGCGGTTTTTGTGTCGAAAATCGCGAAAATGTCATCCACATACCTGTACCATATTCTTGGAAAATATTCGAACTCCTCACTGATTTCATTTTCAAATTTACTCATAAAAAGGTTAGCTAAGAACGGCGATAAACAGTTGCCCATTGCCGTGCCTTCAAGTTGTTGGTAATAGTTATTTTTGTATTGAAAATAATTTTGATCCATGCAAAGCTTGGTTAAAGTTAAATATTCTTGTTTGATTTCGTTATCAAAACTATTCATCTCAAGTAATTCACCAAGGTATTGGAAGGTCTGTGGGATTGGTACACTAGGGAACAATGAGTTGCTGGTTGACTACACGTTCTATGACTTTGTAGATTATTGGAAGCAAGGCAATCGGGCGATAGTTTGAGGGCGTGGTTTTCTTGCCTTTTTTTGGAACAGGTTGCACTCGAGCGACTTTCCAAGAGGATGGGTAAATCCCTTTTCTGTAAGAAAGAGAAAAAAGCCTGGAAAGAACAGGTGTTAGTTCGTTGGCGCAGTTCTTTAGCACGATGGCAGGTATTCCGTCCGGTCCTGATGCCTTTTGCGTATCTAGTTCTTTAAGGATTTTGCGAATATCACAATGAGAAAACTTGACTTCTGCCATGGTGGTGTTGATGTTCGGTATAGTGGGGAGAGTCTTGCTTTGGGGCACGTCTAAGGTAGAGTGCGATGAAAACATTTTGGCGAGCATGTTTGCTTTTTCCTTGGCTGTAGTCGCCGTGATGCCACGTTCGTCCGTCAAAGGTGGGAGAGACGTTTTTGTAAAGTTGTTACTTACTGCCTTTGCTACCGACCAGAAATTCCTGGAGCCACTGGGGCATTGCAAAAGTTTGTTCCTGATCCTTTGATTGTGTTTGTCCTTAGTTTCGTCGATCACACGCTTGCACTCGTTTCTCGCTTCGATAAAATAATTACGATTTTCAGCGGTCTGATTTTGCTGCCAGTACTTATAGGCTTGCTGTTTCCTTCCTACAGCTCTTTCGCATCTTTTGCCGAACCAGGGCTTTCCTTTTGATGGTAACTTGATGGAATTTGGGATGTATGCTTCCATTCCTGAGGAGATTACTTGCATGATCTCTTCGCAGCAGTCTGACGGGTCGTCAGTGGCAAAGCAGACGTCGAGCCAAGGAAAATCTAGGTAAAACTGCCTCAGATCGTCCCAGTTTGCAGAATTGTAATGCCAGATTTTGCGAGGCAATGGTGGATCCTTCTGTATGAGTGGCAATTCACAAACCGTTGTAATAAGTTTGTGGTCAGAGGTACCTAATGGCGGACCAACTGTAACCTTGTACTGGTCAGGATTGGTGGTCAGAAAAAGATCCAGGAGGGCGGCCAATTCGCCCCTCTCTGAGATTCGAGTTGGTTCGTCTACAAGTTGAGTAAGCCCGCAGCTGATGGCAAATGCTTCAGCTTCTCTACCTTCGTTGTCGGTCTTGTTGTGATGTTTGAGCCAGTTGGTGTTGTGGGCATTGAAGTCTCCTAGAACGATTATTTCTGAACTGGGGTGATCGACCTGTATTGAGTCAAAGGTGGTAGCTAGTGTTGAGAAAAAGCTTTGGTAGGCTCTATCGCTCGGAGGGCGATAGAGATAACATATAAACTTGGTTAATCCCTTGGCGGTGAACTTGAGCCACATGACGTCAAGGTTGTTCGGTTCGAGTGTTTCTTCGCGGTGACATGAAAGGTCGCTTCGGACAAAAGGCATATTCCGAACTTATATCTAAATCGGGTATGTAAGTCGTAACCAGGATAGAGGTAGTTCACTGTTGTTGTTGTAGAACATACTTGTGTTTCTGTAAGGGCTAATATGTGTGGTCTATTTGCTTGTAGATGTTGGTGTACCGAATTTATGTTTGTATTTAGGCCTCTTATGTTGCAGAAATCTATTCTAAATTGGTTCGGTATCTTTGCTGTCTGTGAAATGCGGAATGAAGGGCTCCCAGGGCCACCCAGCGCCCGGAGATCCGAATGGCCGGGGAGTTTACCTCCGGAATATTTTGATCCTGGAAGTACCATCATGTCCATATATTCCTACTGTGAAACCCGGGATCACCAGCGCGGAAGCGGAACGTGATTTGGGAAAACCACTTAGCGCTCCCCAATTCTGGTGGGGTGGTCTTTCACCGGACGATGCGAGTAGGCTTATGCATCTACCACCTAGGGCCGCTTCCACTCGAAGCATCGGCCTCAGACTCATTCCTTTGGCGGTCCCTAGTCTGACAGGGGTAAAAATGGGGTTTGTTGGATCACTCCCCAGTGATCAGCTCCAGACTTTGTACTTTGGTGTTCTCCAGCCTGGAGGAGGACGATGGGATTTGATGGGCCACATCCCGTGGCAACTCGGAATGGTGGGGGCGTCACTCCCCGTAATCAAACTGCTCTCACCAGTTTGACGTTCCTGCCAGCCAATACAATGCAGCCCCTCTTGTCACAAACTGTCATTGATCAGCTCCAGACTTTGTACTTTGGTGTTCTCCAGCCTGGGGGAGGACGATGGGATTTGATCCAAATATCTTTGTTTGGTGAATATTCTTAATTGAAACGCCCCCTGGCCAATGGTTTTCCTTTTAGAACAAGGTTTGGGGGGACCTGTTTTTGAAGCTTTCAACTAGTGGTTGATATTTCTGTTTTTGAAGTTTTCAACTAGTGGTTGATATTTCTTGAAGTTAGTTTTTCTAGTCGCGTGGTATAATGTAGTCGAAAAAACCAAAAGTAAAAGTCAACCGCGATTCAAGTCGGATTTCGGATCTTTTGAAGTTAAACACAATGCAACTTATTTCGATTATATGCTAATAGTAAGTTATTTTATTTTAATAATGGCATATGCTTGCATGACGGCTATTGTTGCACATTTCCCTGAATTTTCCTTATGCAGAAGTTGGAACATAGTTTAGCTTTAGACGCGATTCGAGCATTGATTCTTAAAACTTTACTTTCAACTTAATTTAAAACAAAATTATTATTTTATCTGGATGTTTTCTATTGACGATCTAGTTCGAAACTCAGTTTGATTAAATTTTATTTATTGGAGAGCTAGTACAAACTTGAGTTATTTTTGAATTAATTTGAAATAATTGTGAAATTATTTGTTGAAACAATTTACTCAGAATCAGTTACTAGCTCCCATTCATTACAAGACACGAGAATTTCTCGTCGAGAGAAACCATTCACTCGTCTCGCCTTCGATAGTGATATTATTGTTTAATAAATTCTGGCTATTAAAAAGCCAAACATAATGTTTTTAAAGCTGCCAGGTAGATGATATACAACTTTCTAGTGGGTCGACGCATTCGAGATTCAGTCTAGTTAATAAGAAGTGACAATATCTGAATACCTTGTAAGAAACTTCTTGTACCTCAGTCGAAACAATATCAACACAAAATAGACATTTTATTTGATTTTACACAATTTATTTATACATTTATTCAGACTCGAAATGAAGATAACAAAAAGGCTAGAAATATGCTTATACAACTAACTATAAATAGGTAATAACAGTAACATGTCACATGTTGAATTTTATTCTTAGGGATTTTACTACAGTACTTCAGTAACTTCAGTGGTGTCATGAAACTTCAGGAAGAAGTTGGTGTAGTTATTAATTTTATAAGTCAAACATTTTACATACTTTTAACCTACAACCTAAATTTCGAAGCTCTTAAAATAGGGAAATGATCAGCCGCACAGGTACCCCTGAAGTCATCCAAGGTGATGTCAATGAGAGCGACACCTCCAAGTCCTTTAGCTTTGGCATAACTAGCTTTGTTTCCAGCTGTATCAGGATCCTCGAATCCTACCCAGATACCGTTGGCACCATCCTTGTCCGGTAGACGAAAAGCATATGAACCTGAAAAGAGCAAAAATATCAATAAGTAATCAGATGCAATTACTTATAAGACAGTATGCCTTGGGTTAGTTTGGGGTTAGTTTTTGTTGGTCGCGCCCCTGGAGGAGAAAATATATTTTGTTCCATTTCAGTTAAATAATACGTAAAGCTGCAGAATTATGTATATATTTATGTGTTTAGTTTCCTGGCGCCTTAATGTCCTGACGCTCAAGTGTCCCAGCGCCCAAAGGACCTCACCTAAATGGCCTATACCGTCATTGCTTCTTGCGTTTCGCCTTGCTGGTTTTTTGCATCTGATGTATGATTTTTATTTTGTGCTTAATACTACTAATAATATAATATCATCATGGTAGATATAAGAACTTGATTTTCAATTATGTTCGAGAACGCACCACCTGTGACCGGTTTCGACTTTTCAAGTCTCGTCAGACACGCTATCGGGTTCCTTCTCTGAATCAAATCCAAAACCAAGCTCCCATATGTTGTAGGAAAGTGGTAAGATGTTAAGTCGCATTAGGATTCTGCATCGGGTTCTGCAGTCTATGCTGCTAGAACTTTCAAAATCTGAAAAACGTTTCGAAATTTTGATTTTGATATGTATCGGCTCTTCCTTCACAAGTGGTCGACACAAACAAAATTAATTTTGTACTCGATAGTACTCTTTAATAAATATATAATATACGGTGTTGCTTGGTCTATATATTATATGATTTGCAAAGTGTAAATGAACCTAATTGAAAATCAAGCTCCTGTATCAATTTTATGGTAATCGAAAAAATAATTTTCATTTTCACTAACCCTAATGCAATTTAACATCTTACAGCTTTTCTACAATATAAATAAAGGGATCTTGATTTATTCAAGCAGGTATAATTTTTCAATAAATCTGTAATATTGCGATGAAAAACAAATCATTATCATGAAAATATTTTTGAAATGTAAAAGTGGTCTGAAATGACTGTATTCTAAATGCCATGTTCAGTTCGATATAATACGTTGTAACAACTATAAAACAAAATTATGCTAATGACATATAGCATGAACATGCGCTATGTTATCCGCAAAAGAAATCAAAATGATCTTTTTAATTGTTGGTTTACCTCTTATCTGTATGTTAAAAGCGAAGCACGAAAAGTTAGTTACAAATATTACCTACCATATCTATTAGTAACATCGCTAACATTCCAATATTCATATTCTTGTTCTGTAAAGAAGAAAGAATGAGATGGATGATATATTTTGAAGAGCGAGAGTACATCCACCTCACAGTTCCGTTATGGGTCTTAATTAAACCAATATAGGAATGCCCAAAAGTGACACTTAATGGGCGAAGCTAGATAAGCGAGCCCCTCCGTTCGTTCCGCTCGCTTCAGGGGTGCAACCAACTAAAACTAACACCAGACATGCCCAAAATCAGTTCTAATCTAGCAGAAAAAGTTACTAGTTTTGTTTTCACATTTTTCAAATTTCATAAATTGCATCTAGCTCCACCCACTAACTGCCATTTTTGTGCATTCCTGTTGGCTTAATTAAGATCCATAACGGAACGTGGGGTAGATGTACTTTCGGTTTCGGCGAATTGCCAGAATTTGCATCCTATAACTGTAGAGTGTTTTTCGCGATGTAAGACGAGAGACGTGCAGTCAGAGCAAATTCCTTTATTAAAATTCTGCTGACGCGACGTTTCGACTCTTTATTAAGTCGTTATCAAGCTAAAATCGAAATTTTTGTGGAGATTAGCTGTCATGTCGGAAAGGACACATATAACAGGAAGTACTCAATATAGAGTCAATCAACGTTGGGTCACTGTACGAAATCTATAATTTTGATTCTGAATAATCTAGTTTTAGATGTATGCCCCCGTTATGTGCAGGTGGCTTTAGCTAATTTTGACAAATAATTCAAGTTTTTGAATAACCTCAAAACATCTTAATATAAAGTCGGGACGTGGAAAATTTGTTCCAGCTGCCCTATACACCTGAAAAAACTGTGTTGAAATATTATATCGGTCAAAAAATAAAATATCCTAATTCGTAGAAAAAGACAAATTTTGGTGTGTATGGGTGTGTGTTGATGCGTGCGAGGGGTCAGGATTGGGCGGCCACTTCTTACCAAGGGCGACAAAATTGTTCAACTTAAATGCCTGGACAACAGAATCATGGACACCGCCAGACAGAAAAGCTTACTAAGGGAACAAATTGACAAAACGTAAATCACCTACAAAATTATGTGACTAAGGTTTTCGAAAACCTAAATACAACTAATACCAAATAGCACGACCTCCTTGTAATTGTATAAAATATTGGCTTTCGAATTAGCACAAAATCACTATTTAGATCCATAAGAGAATGATTAATAAACACACGCGTTGCAATTAATTTTTCAACGCCAGTATCTGAAATTACAGTCCGTTTTATGGTTCTAGAGCTACGACGTCTGCAGAGGCAAAGGGTAGAGTTGCACATAAAAACTCGGCTAACGCTTGATATCATCGGGCGTAGTGTTATTTTTATATATGAGTTTAAAAATTATTCTTTACGCTTCCAAATTGCGTTTGATTTTGCGTGTATATAAAAAAAAAACTTAGATTTTATAAATTTCGAAATTTGCCTGCTATGGGGGTGGTTCAGGGTGATTTAATGTGAGTGAAAAGATTATGATTTTTAAAAAGCTTCTTAACGGATTAAATTTTATTTATAAAATTGGGCACTAAGTAAATACTTAAGGATACATGTTTTAATTTTTAATTGTACGAATTGGTCTTTAATTTAACCAGTGGCGTCGGCAAGAAATTTTACCCTTACATTTTTTATTGTATTATTAAATTCTCTTTTTTATAGCATATGTGTTGACCATATATTTAAATATGTTTTTGAGATTGAAAAAATTAAATTATAAGGAATTGATTTTTTTAAGATTATTAATAAGGAATCTTTAAATTATTAGGAAACTGTGAGGAATGTTCTGGATGATAATACACCGATTTTTATTTAATGCCACCTAACAGTAATGAATAAGTATTGAATTGAAATTCAAAAAACAAAACATGTTTATATTTCTAAACTACAGGAAATAAACAAAAGTCAACTGCAATGAAAGAAGCAAAACAGAAAAATTAAAAGATAAAATTAAATATAAAAATCTGCATTATTTTTTCTAAATTTAAAAAAAATCAGATTTCATTTTCCTTCTCACCGCTATCATCCGAATCGGAATAGTTGCTATCACTATCCGAATCTTCATTGTTAACTTAAATTATTAATGGTTTAACCTCCTCCATTATTCGATCTGTTTCCCAGAAGGAATTTTGCAATATTTTTGCCAGTCTTCTGGTGTTACCGAAGCAATGTCTTATTCTATCAACCCTTTAAAACTTTTATTGACAGCTCCCCCGTAAATAGGTGAATTAATTTAGTAAACAATAATGGCATCCACGAACCTCCATGAAGACACGAAAATGAGAACTGTGAAGCCTAATTTTGTAACAAATAAAATAGTATATTGTGCAACAAGTGCTGAAAATAAGACTTTACACACGGATGAGACAGTTTGGTGACACGAGCCGTAGGCGAGTCTCATAAGGTCTCATATGTATGAAAAGTCTTTTCAGCACGTGTAGCACACTTTACTTTTTCTACGACTGCTACAAACAGGGTGCCTCACTGGGAGTGTGGTAGAAAGTTACATGTTATATGGGAAACTTTTTTATTATTGATTTATCAGAAAGTTTTATTCCTAATGAAAGAAGCTACGTGAGTAAGAGATTCTGGCTAAGCTATAACTAGGAGCACAGTCCTAAAATGGGGCCACCGGTATGGGTCCCTATTTTCCAAATATTTTGAAAAAGAGGCTCCGGGAGCGAAGCCCTAAAATGAGACCCCAGGGGGGCGAAACCCTAGAATGGGGCCTATGGTACGGGAGCCAATTTTTACAGATTTAGGAATGAAGCCCCCGGGGGCGAAGCCCTAAAATTGAGCCCCAAGCCTTAAAAGAGGCCCCTGGTATGAGAGTCCCATTTTCTACAGTTTTGCAAAAAGGGGCTCCTGGAGGGGTGAAGCCCTAAAATCGAGCCCCCTTTTTTAGGGATCTGGAGGGCGAAGCTCTAGAACGGATACGAAGTTAGGTATGTTTTGATTTAGAGACGGGAACGTCACACAGTATATGTATAATAAATCAGAGTTATTTCAAGTCACTTTTTTAAAACGTTATTATAATAATTTGAAATGAAATTTCCAGATAAAAATATTTTTTCTTCAAACGTCAGTAAATCCGTCATTACTCGACTGTGTAGGCGGCCGTGAAGTTTAGTTTTTCCTCCGCCGGAGCTTTACTTTTCACTTTTCCGCCGGCGGAGGTAAAAGTGTTGTCATAGCAACATAGATACAATACAAACAGACAACAAAATAAGCGTCAACAACTCAAGATTTATTAAACTACAATTTGTATTTATCACTCAATTTGTGACTGCATTTCTAAAAATCACTAATTTAGGAACAAATTGGTTATTATTTAATCGAACTTACTCAATAACTGCTTATCAATACGGAATTAAAACGCAATCGGAGATGCAATCTTAAAAAATTAATTATTGTTGACAGTGTCCACTGATAGCTTTATGTTATATTCACCGACGCCGGTCTAAACAAGGCCACCTACGACCGTGGTCTAAGCCGCCTTGCGAACCCATTTATCTTTAATAACAATTAGATATTATTACTATTAAAAAGAGATGTTTTTGCAATAATTTGTCGACATTTGAAGAAAAAACAGCATATTTTATTTGGAGGAAAAGTTACTTTTCATGGCTTGCTCTCTATTACCAGCTTCACTCCGTTCGGCTGTTAAACACGAGCGCGCCATGAAAAGTATCACTTTTCCTCCATATAAAATAATATACTATTTTACGGTGTTCCTTCTACGCTTCCGTACTTAACCCAGCGTAAAGCGTTACTCTCTCCAATTTCCTTTTTAGAGATAGCCGACAAAACGTATTTGTTCCCTCTTCATCGCAAACCCTATATATATTGGCTATAACCTCTCTTGTTTGGCTATGAAGAGTTTTCCTTGCGTATATTTATTCATATTTAGCACCTTTTTGCTACGCCGCTGAATAAAACCTTCAACGAACAAAGAACGTTTTGCATACAAAAAAAGAAACGTTGCCAAGCAACGCAACCGTTGCCGTTGGTGGGATTCCAATCGCCCAGTCATTTTCGCTATTTTAATACATACGGGAGGTATGGCTTGGTTCGAAACGTGCCACATGAATGACCTTTGAGTGATCTGAGTGTTGACGGATTTCGGAAAACAAATCGATTTTTAATGATATATGATTTATTAAATGGATAAAATGTTAATATTTGATGCAAAAAATGTTAATTATGTTATCATTATATTTGTATGTTATTGTTAGATTATTATTGAATTTAAAGAATATTATTCTCCATATTATTTCAGAGTGAAGGGAGATTTTAATGCAATTTTTATATATTAATATTGTTAATAATGACAATGCCGCAATAGCGAATTTTCTCCTCTGCCTCCTCAGTCGTCATAGCTCTAGAACCATGCCACGGACTTTACTTATGTGATCCCATCTGTCAAGTCAAAGTGTCAAATTAAATATGCTGTCAAATGATACCATCTGATATTTAAAAACGTATTTCAAATTGAATTGCACTTTTGCATTGTCACTTTTTCCGCTCTATCCAGTGGTGGTATCCAGTTTGGAATTTGATGTTTTCTCTTCTAGGGGTCATCATCAACTTTATTATTTTAAATACGAACTTATTTTTTTTATCGTTTTTCAGATGATATTGGTGTTATTAATACATTAGAATTATTTTATTTTTTTTTATTTTAATTTTTTTTTCTTATTCTTTTTTTTAAATTATTTATTTTGCTTTGGCGTCATTTTGAAGAGTTTAAGTTAATTAACTTTAATTAAAGTTCGTATTTAAAAAAAAGTATATGAGGAGTTTGGAATCCGACTTTCGGTCTTCAAGGGGTCATCAACTGTTTTTTAAATACGAACTTTAATTAAATTTAATTAACCTAAACTATTCAAAATTACGCCAAAGCAAAACAAATAATAAAAAAAGGAAAAATAAAAAGAAGAAAAAAAAACATACATATTCATGAAAATAGACTTCTTATTTAACAAAAGAAAGTTGATGAGGACCCCTTGAAGACGAAACGCAGGATTTCAAACTCAATACCACCATTGGATAGAGGGGAAAAGGTGGCGAAGCAAAAGTGCAATTCAATTTGAAATCCGTTTTTAAAGAAGCTCAGGAAAAAAATTAAACGATTTTTCAAAATTTCTCGCTTCAGTCGCTCCGGGGGCTCAAGATCAAGAAAAAAAATTAAACTTTTTTTGCATTCTCGACTGAAAACAGCGGTGCGACAGCTGAACCGCATATAACAGCTAACGACCATTCATGCAAATCGCTAATTATGTTAGTGTATTTGAAATTAATTCAGTCGGAAAACGGCAGTAAGATATTGCAGGGATCAATTTTGCGGATACGTGTCGCATGCCGTAAATGATCAGATTTATTTATGTGACGAATCGCGTGGCAGTATTTACGACTGGTTCTGTAACGGGGATACACATGAGGAGCGGCTAAATGTAGCGCACTGTTAACTATGTTGCCGAATTGCTTTGTCAAAATAAATAAATGGCTAGTGCTTATCTAGCCAATCAGGCGGCGTTATTTAACTGGAGTTCTGTAAAGCGGAGGGCGAAGGTTTCCTAAATACTAACCCAACCCACTACCTTTCTAAGTCCTAATAATATTCTAAAGTTTTGTAGTCCTATACAATTAAAAATATTTTTTTTCCAACTTGTGAATACCTTGAGTGCTGTTACAGCTATTGATGGAGTACCTATGCAAAACATATAATAAATAAAAACCTCCATTTTTTCTGATCCGTATTATTTTTGTACTATTTTACCATTTTGCAAGTCTATGCAGGTACTTTTTAGTTTTCATTCTACAGTAGAACAAAATCATTGCTTATACCTACATATGGCAAAAAAACTCTTCAGTTGGGTACTAAAAATATGAGTATTGGAAATTAGTGTTAAAATTTTGTGGTGCAATATAGATGAAGCCTTATCAAATTTAGGGTGTGTCCCCAGAATATATAGGGACTTTCTTGAAGGGAGAGTTCTCTGTACTCTGTACTGTTTGATTTTTGAATTTTGCAATATGCCTATGAAATTATGAAAATGTCAATTCAAACGCCAATAGTTCGAATTAAATTTAGGTCCAACGATGAACACAGCAGTTAAATCTACCTTATAGATATATCCGTAATAATAAAAAAATCAGCCATTTTATTTTATTTCTTCCTAAGTATTAAAATTTCTATTGCATTTTTTCATCTCTACCGATGGTTTATCTTCCCTATTATCCATAGCTTTTCGGATTCAAAAACTAAACTAATAATGTTTCACAGTCATTGAAAACCCATTAATCAGTATTGTCAATAAGGCGTATAAAAGTTACAACATTTCTAATTTTTTTTGCACATTGTGATCTTGATGAAAAATTGATTTTGTCAGGTTTTCAATAAGTTTTTTTGTCATTTTAACAAGTGCGATTCCTCATTGATTTAAAAATTTCAAAACCCAATAAAAACTGTATTAGAAATCCAAGTCCGCATTTGAAAAATTAAATTGATGATTTAATACCGCTATTTTATAAAGAAGAAAACGTGGCTATAATAATCTGAAATTTGTTCTTAATTATTTCTCCAAATAAAGTCAGGAAAAATTAAAATCAAAATAGCGGATTTTCGGTGCTTTACGCATGTTTGGAAGTAGCCGGAATTTTTTTGATTTCTTGACATCATTGAATTGAGCAACACATTTTAATTGCCCAAATTTCCGAGGTTTCAATAGTGGCCTTCGATATTGTAGGACCCTAGCTTCCTAGCTATAATGTTTAAAATCAGATTTGCTTTGATTCTTCCGCAGTATTTAAAAATCAAGTCACAAACATGGTAATCCACTTACAAAAATAAAGCATTGACTTCTTTTAATATTATTGATCAAAGTTCAGGTTTTAGTGTATTTGAACTTGAAATAAACTCTTTTAAAACCATACATTTTTTTATTAAATTTTATTCTGTTAAGCAACGATTTGTTTTAATTACAAATATATTATTCATTTCTTCCATATCTATATATGCACTCCCCATATTTTCTTATATGTCTTTAAACTCACTGATTGTCTGGCTTAATGCTTATCCAT
>JAEQML010065044.1:0-21409 GCA_016904865.1 Pissodes strobi | reverse complement strand
GATTATCCAAATAGCGAAGGTAGCGGATCCTAAATTTTTACGAAAGCTGCTGTTTTTGTAAAAATAATTATCGAAATAGCGGATATAACTATTTCCTTAGTTAGAATTTAACGAAAGCCACGATTCCTAACAGCGAAGGTAGCGGATCCCGTAAATCCATTAGCTAATTTTTTACGAAGGCCACTATTTTCATCAAAATGATTATCCAAATAACGAAAGTCGCGATTCCGGCATTCCGTTAGCTAAATTTTACGAAAGGGTTGGGATTTTTCAGATACCCAGAAGTAGATATAGGTATATTTTAATTATTCCAGGATTTGGAATAATTTCTCATATTATAAATAAAGAGGAAAAATAAGCTTTTGGAGTTTTAGAAATGTTTTATGCAATAATAACTACTGGACTATTATGACTGAATATAAAATCTATCCTATGTCAAAATCATATCACTATATATGGACTATTTTGTAATTTGATGTATTTATTCTTGGTTTATCCTGTTAGCGACCTTCTCTCCACTAGACAAGAGAAGGTTGCACGGTTTTTCTCTCATGCTTACGCCTCTCCGTCCGATTTATTGTAGTCCAGTAGTGCATTAAACTAATTGTCACAAGGTTTTAATGCACCACGCACGTTAAAATCAATAGAAGCGGACCGGCTAAAATCCGTATCGTCTGATAGAGGCCTTACGAGACGAAACGAGAGATAGGCTGCTCTAATCTTATCTCAGAGGCATCATCACTATACCATAAACTTTGACTACAACGAATCACCTTATTAGGTATACACCTGATGTGTATTCATAATATATTCAGTGTATATACAATCTATATATTTGTACTTTATTCAAAACATATTATTGGTATTAGAATTTTCCATATTTACAATGATTTTCTGTATTCAGCAATAGTATTTTTGCCCCTAAAAAACGAATGTTTAAAGACATTTAGCTGTTTGTCCTTTGTTTTTTGGCATGGTTTTTAGCAATTTAGGCACTCGAAACCTTGCCACTGTATAAGTATATAATTATTGTAGTTTCTTAAACCATCATATATGTATTAAAGTTTTGGTACATTTTTGGGTATAGATTTTTGGAATGAATATCATTTATTCAATTTGTCAACGTTCCGCTCATCATTGGGAGCTTTTTCAGGACAATACTATTTTTTTTTAATTCATCATTAACCTAAATCATGTTATCAACAAAAATTACAAGAACAATGCATTTTGACAAAAGTATACAATAAAATTAACAAAAGTTCAACAATATATTAAACAGATTAAAACGGGTCATTATTTAAAAGATTTATCAAATGCCGGATGAGCAAACAAATTTAAAAGAAGTTTAAAACAAAAATATTTTACATACCTTGGAAATAATGTTACATCTTTGGAGACTATCTAGTGTCTAAGTGGCTTTATTAAGAAAAGGGAAGTCTGGTATAATTTTTTTTTTGGTGCTTCAGAAGTATCCTTCGTTTTGCCGGGGTCTTTAAAATTTAATTGATTTTCAGGTGTCATTAAAAAAGAGCTTTAGGTTACTTTACTAAATTATAATAAATCTGACTTAACTTACTTATACCTTGTCTGTCATTTACACTATCAGTATCTCTCTATAAATACGTCTCGTTATATAGTTTGCCGAGACTCCCATGTAACGTTAATCTTCAACGAATTGACTATATTACGTATTTAATTACCGTATCATGTCGAAAAACCCCTGTACTCTTGTCACATACATCATCATCGCTCTTCCCGCCCCCCTACATTTTCGCCCATAAATCCATCAGTCAACGAAGCGAACGAAGTCTTGGGTTTAATTACGGCCCCATCGCCCGTCCACGGGAAATGCCTTATTTAATAATGCCCAGAGGGAGAGCAAGGCCTACTTGACGAGTCACGTTCAAGGGTCGGAAACAGGCCACTCCCATCTCTTACGTCATTCTGATCTCCTGTTCGAAGACCCTGCGAAACCACGTGGCCAGATCGGCCGACAAGGACGAATTTTGGGAGAAAGAAGAAAACGAAGAATGAAGATTAATCACATCCGATGATTAATTTGATAGGGATCGCGTTTTAATATCATCGATTACGTAAGTCGGAGGAAAATGGCTGTTGTTCAGAAGAGTAAAGGTTATCTGTATGAAAATTGGAGTTTTATAAAAAATTATAAATCAAATTATAAATTTATTTTTCGTAAGTGTCACTAATATTGCTTTGATCATCCCTAGTATTAAATCTTAATTCAAATTTAACGGAATATTATATTTTTATTTTCGTGAAATGCATAATATTTGTAATAGTGTAAATATTGAATTTAATAATTGTAATTTGAAAGTAACAATTATTCAAAATACAAAAAAATAAATTTAAAAACGCAGCAAAACAAAAATATAGTACGTATATTAAAGCTTAAAGTAGGTAGAATGAAATATTGACAACAGTCTAGTCTACTCGTGTCTGTCCTTAAGCAACATAAAAATTCCTTGAGAGCTCTAAAATTTAGGGAATACCTCGCCTATTAGGGCATGTCCTCGCCTATTAGGGCATGTTAACTCAATTTAGCATAGCATGCCTGGTTAGGTTAGGAAATTAATACTTTCCGATCTAGCCCAAATTGAGACATTACTTGTTAGACCTAGATAAGCAGATATAGGTAAGAATATATTGGTTGAACTATTTAGTTATATTACGGTAAATAAATATCAGTAATAAACTTGTTGCTGATTTATCTGATGAATATATCTCTAATCTTAAATTGCCAACCAGTCGAGATAATAGTCCTCATTTTAACCAGAATGTTCTCTGTCCTTCGCAGCTGCTGCAGGAGATTTAATTTGCCCTCCTTTAACACCAGAATATTCTAAAATTCAAGAAATAATGGAATGCGATAAATAAAATAATAATTATGAGAGTGGCACAATTAAAACTGATCGTCTCTGGTAACTCAGAGAGCAGTTGCGCAGAGTCAGTGTTGCCAATTTGCCAGTAATTACTGGTATTTGCCAGGAATTATTAGCAATTGCCAAGAATTGATAGGCAGCAATTAAAAATACATATTTATACTTATATATTAAAATCGAAAATTAAATTATAGAAAAATATCAACAAAATTAGAAATTTACTAATATGCTATAGTTGACGGGGCAAGTACCTACGAAAATCGACTAAATGTCCCATCTCTAAAATAAAATCATCTCTACACTCTCGTCTCTTTTCTTCTTTTTAGTTTTCAATGTGTAATTATTGGACAAACTTATTATTATCTGTCTTTTTCTATTCGATTTAATTTAATAAGTAAGGTGAGGAGAAAATCGTTCCTAATACAACCTTGAATTCTGAATAGACACTTAAGGAAGGTCGAAGGGTGGGTTTTGCATTTGCTTCATTTTACCTTTTGTGCTGTGTGTGAACTTAAGTATATGTTAACAAATATAGAGGCCCGAAAAGAAAATGTTTGTTTATTATACATAAAAAAGACGAATATTTTATTTTTCTGTTCATTTGCATTTTTGTTTTTTCCTTATTTAAATTTGTGTTTTTTTTTTATTTTATTTAAATGTTTTAATTATTACTTTTTGTTATTGCAAATAAACGTTTCGTAACTTCCTCTGGGCTTTATTTAAAATAAAATATAAAAGTGTTTAAATTTGTAAAAATGATTAAAATCGATTTTAAAATGTCGGTCTACCAGCTCTATATACTACAATAGCGTATTCCATTGGCACCCTAGTCCCTTAGTGTATTTCTAAAATATTTCAATAGCATGTCACAGAAAAGGATGCCAATATACTCAGTGATCACTACTAATCAGGGATGTCCTCATTCTAAGTGAATTGATATCGATTCGTAAAAATAAGAAGAATAAAAAAAAACCTTCCTATCAAAATTAGGAAAAATATGGTACCTATTTTCATAAAATGCATTTTGCAAATATTTGCCAGGAATGAACAATGACCTTGCCAGTAATTTTTCATGACACGTTTGGCAGCACTGCTTAGTTTTATGAAATCATTAAATCAAATGTTAATGTTTTGCATGAAGCTAAAAGCCAAGTATAAGTACATTTTTAAGTAAAAAGTTGAGGCTTTATATAATTAAACTCTTAAGTGTGCTTTATTTTTTAGGTAAAAGTTAAACGTTTATATTTTTGAGAATTCCCAAACAAACACTTTGTTTTTGTTAGTATTAGTATGTTAAAAAAAATTAATTAATTGATTGATTTTTACTGATTTTTAATTTCATCATCATGGGTTAGTTATACTGATATTACTGAAGTTAGTTCTCATATCTTTCTATTGATATATTTTGATGTTGATATTTTGTTTATATTCTTCCATCCAAACTTTTCAGTAAAATATATCGCAAAATTGCACAAATATTAAAAATCTACTCCCATGGAACTATAATCCTTTGCAATATTCAAATTGTTATTATGTCAAAAGATTTGATAAAATCCCCCAAGAAAAAATACAACCTAAATAGTGCCTACAGCAGTTTTGCCTATTATGACTTAGCAATAATACAACTAACCCTGTCTTCTGCCAACATAAAATATTAATCAAAAGTATATGGTAGCATTGATTTACTTCCAAAGGCATTGTTATGATTACGAAAAGATGAAAGCATCTATCTCTATATCCTATTGAAATGTTGATGCATTATTTGAAGAAAAATGCAAGTTGATGAAAAACAACAGAAAAACGACAAACAGTCTATCGGATACCTACGCTACAAAATGAGTGATCTCGGATCAATATTACGTTTTTACCACCCAAACCAAGTTCCCAACGAAAGGGGGCCGAAAGCAATAAAGCGACCCTCAGTTTTCGACTACTCGCATTCGAGGGCAAAGAAAGGGCATAAAGGGCTCCTCCCACCTTCTCCGCCATTCTGTTCTCCTGTCCTTTGGCCCTTCGAAACCACGTGGCAAAAAGCGTAAATCAAGTTTGTCTTAAAAATAAGATGGAGTTAATTAAAGAGAATATAAATTAATATATAAAAACGTATAACTTTATTTACGATTAATAAATATTTTTTATAAACTAAAAAAAATAATCAAAATTAAGTGATATAATTGAAATTGAAAACATTGTAATTAATTCTATTAATATTCTTAGTACAAAGTTTAAAAAATTAATTAATAATGATTTATCCAATAAAAAAAAATGGTATATCGTTTAAACGAATCGCTAAAGCCAATTTCACTCACTGTGCATGAATGAGTGACTTTCCAAGACAAAATTAAAGCAAACCAAAAGATTTACATAATTAGGATTTAAAAATATATTTAACATAAAACAACTAAATGCTGTTATTATTATTAAGTAATTGTTACAAGTAGGTATGTAATTTAAACATTTGAGAAGCTCTAAAATCAAATCGACCTATATGTATTAACTAATATTGGTAAAACATCCCGCAACCCGTGTTGACCTGATAGTTTAAATAAAAATCAGAGTTACTCTTAAAAACATTCCATAAAATGAAAATAAACCCATTTTGTTTATGTAAAATTACTTTAACTCTTCATTCAATTCAATTCAGGCGACTGGCTCTTTAAATATGTACTATAGTTGATTCGCCTTGTATAAAATTGCATAATTTGCATCATATTGTACCCCACACTAAAGGTAATTATTATTCATAAATAATAATGTAAAAATTAACTTACATGGACGTTGGGCGTATAGTATTATTTAATGCATATCTAATAAATAACTCACGGGCTTAAAAACCCTTTGTTCCTTATATAATTTACACGATCTTATATGTAAAATGATGTAAATTGTATTTTGCTAGCTATGTAAAAATACACGCTAAGTAAAACTTTTAAATTTTAAATTTTTTGCTATCATTGTGTGGATCATGGAATTATTCTGATTATGCCATGCTAAAGTTTTTAGTAGTAATTTAGAATACAGCTAGAATGATTCCATGTTGTACATAGTGAGCAAAAAATAATTAAACAATTTCAAAATTTAAAATAAACAAAGTGTGTATAAAATGTAGGTATATAGTGTGAAAAATGACGGAACCATACTAATTCCATGGATAACAATATGACAGTTTCATATTATGTGTTTTAAACACATATTTGACATTTTAATATGAATGTCTAAAGTCAAGTACCTAATATGGCTTTTTAATTGACATCTATCAATTATTTGTATACATTTATTCAGGCTCGGCGTACAATATTTGTGAATATTTTGGAACGATATAATCAAAATAATTCACATAGTATTCAATTAATTTAAATTAATTTATATTTAAAATGTATACTGGAGTTAAATATCTAAGATTACCCTTTTTTAATTGAAATATTTGAAATTGTATCATATTTACGTGCGCAAGGTATAGTTTGGATTCATTATAACTGTCATTCTAGAGTATTAATGAGTACTTTGGAAAGTCAGAGAGTATTCAATTAATTTAAATTAATTTTCATTTAAAATTTATAATGAAGTTAAATACCTCAGTATGCCCTTTTTTAATTGAAATATTTGAATTTGTATATTTTTTTACAGGCTCGGAGTACAACCTGGATTCATTACGACTCTGTCAGTCTAGAGAATTCGTGAATATTTTGGAATGACATAATCAGAATGATTCACATAGTATTTAATTACTTTATATTAATTTGCCACCCCTTTAGAAACTCTATTTAAAGAGTCACAGACAAAATTTTCAAAAAAAAGTTTCAGGATTTTTTCTGCAAATTTTAAACAAATTAAGCAAAAAAAACAAATGACTATCGAAAAAACAAGAAAAGTTGGAATTTTCTTTATTTTTTAAATGGAATGCCCTATATATTATTACAGTTTTAATATCTCCTTAGCCTCCGCTTTTCAAAAATATATGGTTTGCCTATTTAAATAGACTAGCCGTTTTTCAGTTATTTCACTTTAAATAAGTCTATTTAGCCCCGCCTCTTGCAACGGCTAGTCCAAATATATAAGGCAAACTAACTATATATTTTTGAAAAGCGGGGGATAAGAAGATCTTAAAATTGTAATTAGGGCATTCCATTTAAAAAAATTAAGACAATTCCAAATTTTCTTGTTTTCCGATAGTAATTTGTTTTTTGGCTTAGCTTGTTTAAAATTTTCAGGAATAATCTTGAAACTTTTATTTGAACATGCTTTCTGTATCTTTTTAAGTAGAGTTTCTAAAGGGGTGGCAAATTATAAGGAAAACCCTGTACAACTTGGATTCATTACGACTGTTATTCTAGAGTATTAATGAATACTCTGGAAAGGCATAGTCAGAATGATTTAAAGTCTTACAGAGTATTGAATTAATTTAAATTTATTTATATTTAAAATTTATAATGAAGTTAAATACCTAAGCATGCCCATTAAAATTAAAATAATTTCTCAGGGTAAAACCTAGATTCATTAGAACTCTGTCATTTCAGGATATTCGTGAATATTTTGCAACGACATAAATAAAATAATTTACATATAATTCAATTAATTTAAATTAATTTACATTTAAAATTTATAATGAATACCTAAATATGAAAGTATGCTCTTCTTTAATTGACTAAGTTATTTAAAGGGAAATAACTGAAAAAAGGCTAGTCCAAAAATAGGCAAACTACCTATATATTTTATATATAATATATAGTGCATTCCATGTAAAAAATAAAGTCAATTCCAAATTTTATTGTTTTCCGATAGGCATTTGTATTTATTTTTAGCTTGTTTAAAATTTTCAGGAAAAATCTTGAAACTTTTATTTGGACATGTTTTCTGCATCCCTTTAAATAGAGTTTCTAAAGGGGTGGCAAATTATAAGGAAAAACCCTGTTCAACTTGGATTCATTATGATTGTCATTCTAGAGTATTAATGAATACTTCAAATAATTTCAAGTCTTACAGAGTATTGAATTAATTTGAATTTATTTGCATTTATTTATTTATTTATTTATTTATTACAACTTTAGGATGCTACAGAACTATGTTCCAAAAGGCATCCGCTTTTTACAATAATTTTATATCGGGATGTTTTAATATCCTAAAAAGTCCATAATAACACATACATAAAATATAATCTAATAATCTAGATTAACTATATTAAACTAAACCTGCGTAAGAAATAGTTGTTTTAAATTTGACTTAAACGTTGTGATCGATGTAGAAAATATGTCTATGTCGTTACAATATTTATTACTAATAAATTGCATTCTAATTAAAGGAGTATTGCGTCCCAGATCCGTTCTTCGGAACGGTATGTTAAACAATTCATGATCTCTCAATACCCTGGCGGGAACATTAAAATTTAGAAAAGACAAGAGGAGCGGTGAATCGATTTGATTGTTAATAAGTTTAAATATTATGCATAAATCTGTTATATCTCGCCTCATGGCGAGGGGCAATATTTTAAATTCACGGGCAACACCGTTAGTAGTGCAATTATTTTTAAAAGCCAGCACCTTAAGGAATTTGTTTTGAATTCTTTCTATTCTATTAATATGAACTTTATAAATAGGGTTCCATATCACTGAGGCAAATGATAGTTTGCTGTAAACAAATGCAAAGTAAAGTGAGAGAAGTGCTCTCGGATTTCTAAAATCTTGACAGCTTCTAATTATAAATCCCAGCATTCTACTGGCTTCGGCAATAATCATGTCAAAGTGAAAGCGGAATGACCACTTACTGTCCAGAAGGACACCAAGGTCCTTGATTTGATCTACCCTTCTTAAAATTTTAGCATTAATATTGTAGTTAGAGTTAATTAAATTAATATTTTTAGAAAAACTAATCGAACAACATTTTTCCAAATTCAGAAATAGTCCATTGGCATGACAGTACTCTCGCAATCTATCCAGGTCGTCCTGCAGCCTGAGACAGTCCTCCGGGGCCCCTATTGTGCGATAGATCTTCAGATCATCAGCGTATAAAGTAAAGTCACTATTCAGAAAACATTCACTTATATTGTTAATATAAATTATAAAAAATAGTGGCCCCAGATGACTCCCCTGGGGGACACCTGAAGTCGCTCTAAAAGGCTTCGACTGGTACCCATTCACAAGAACAACCTGCTCCCGATCACAAATATACGACCAAACCCATGCCAAAAGCACTCCACACACCCCGACATCAGCAAGTCTCTCCACCAGTCGCTTATGACTGACCTTGTCGAAAGCCTTGCTGAAGTCGGTGTAAATGACATCGACTTGACTCTGATTATCCATAGCTGAACAGATATATTGAGAATAGCATAATAGATTTGTCTCCAAAGACCTTCTAGGAAAGAAACCATGCTGCTGTTCAATAATAGTGTTTTTCACCGTGGAAAAAATATTTTCATATACAATTTTCTCAAGCATTTTAGCGAATATACTAATTTTACTAATCGGTCTATAGTTAGCTACATGGCTTCTATCGCCGCTCTTAAATATCGGTGTAACGTGAGATGTTTTCCATTTTATAGGAAAGCAACCCTTGCTTAGAGACATATTATAAATAATATTAAGTGGCTTAGCCAAATTATACATACAATTTTTTATAAACAAAGGCGGTATCCCATCGGGTCCTGCGCTTTTATTAGAATCTAAATTATTTATTAATTCGATAACTTTACTTTCAGTTACTAAAGTTTCGACAAACATACCAGCACTCGCGAGACTTGGTGTCACTCCACGTACGCTATCAATTACGTAAACACTCTTAAAAAATGTTGCGAACAAATCACATGCATCCTGTCCGTTATTAACAATTGAGTCTGCGTATTGTAGAACCCTAGGGATTGCAACGCTCGTTTTTTTTTTGTTAGATACGTAATTCCAAAACTTTTTGCTATCTTTATAAATTTGTAACTCCATATTCCTAATATATGAGAAATAATCGATCTTTATCAATTGCTTGGATTTCCGCCTCAGGTGGGAAAACCTGTGGTAATATGCTTGATCACCATATTTTTTATATTTTTTGTGACATTTATTTTTCTCCGCAATTATCCTGATAGTTTCTGATCTAAAGTAAATCGGATATTTGCCTCTAACCCTAAAAGATGGGACATGTGCCTCGATAAGTTTATTCATTTGAGCATAAAATAAATTGACTATAGTGTCCAACGGTTTGTCAAGAAATAGGTTATCCCACGCTATGTCGGTCAAGCCATTATTTATAAGATCGTAATTAGCTTTTTTAAAGTTAGGAATGTAACGGCTCAGGTGGGTAAGCGGCCTTACTGTGGAAGTTTTAAATGAAAATTCTAAGGATGGATGATGCAGGTCCTCACTCACCAGGCAGTTGTCGGAGCGAACAAATTTACAAATATAATTTTTATTGCATAAAACTAAATCCAATATTTTACCATTGTTATTCAAAATATTGTTAAACTGCATAAGTTCAAAATAAGAGAATACGTCGACCATCGAAGAGGACCTTTCATCCACATGTGTTGGACGCAAGAAGCTTTCATTATTTATAGAAATCCAATTTAAGTTTGATAAATTAAAGTCCCCCACGATGGTCACCACCTTCTCTGAAAAAATGTGTTCAAGCGTGAGGAATTTATTAACAAATGCGGTAAAAGCATAATCGTCACCTGGCGGAATGTATATGCAGCACATATACACCTTCTCGTCATTGTTGTTTTTCAGTGAAATCCAAACATCCTCAGCATCCGACTCCAGCTCACAACACCTCCTGGCTTGTAATTCGCACTTTACAGCAATGAGCACGCCGCCCCCATCCCTCTTAGAGGACGCTGTCATTTCCCGGTCACGCCGGAAGACATCGTACTCATGACTAAATAGTTCAGAAGACAAAACACCGCTCTTCAACCACGTTTCCGTCACACAGACAATGTCAAAATTTGTAGACACGATATTATGGAAGAAATTAACTGTTTTTGATCTCAAACCTCGAACGTTTTGATAAAAAACCTGTAGATGTTCAGCCATTGTAAGAGAAATTACGTTGCTAGATGTACGAAAGTTTTAAATCCATTTTTAGATTTTCTGTATGGCGTCCCTGCTTTTGATTAAAATCACCCGAGAGGCTTCGTTCTTTCGAACGTATATGGAGCCATTTTTTGTCCAAAAGAATTTATAGTTTTTATTCTTTGCTGCTATCCTGACCTCTTTGTAGAGCATTTTGTTGGCCATAGTTAGATGCTCATTAATATACAGATTGTCAGATAAACCTGCTATCTTCATTTTAGGTGATCCATTTTCCTTTTGAAGGCGTTTACTTTTTGCAGCTGCAAGAATGTTTTCTTTTTCTTTTAGAGAGGAAAAACGTACTATTAATATTCTTGATTTTAGTTTTGGAGTTTTTATGTAATTGGACCCTGTGGACATACTCTACTTTCTCGGGAACAATTTTATAATTAATATATTCTCCCACCTTTTCCAGTACTGTTGAAAGGTTTTCATTTTCTTTTTCTAGGATTCCTTGTATTTCTAAATTTTGTGATCTAGACATCTGTTCCATATCATTTATTCTAGCTTCCAACTCACTTACATTGTTGGCAAGTTTGGTATTTTCAACAATCAATTTGTCTGTTTTCTTGATATATTCATCAAATCTTGACAGTTTTTCTTCAAAATCGCTAATCTTGCCACTACAGAAATTCACAGATTCCATGAGGGCAGTCTGTTGTTCCCGTATTTGTCTTAATTCATCTTTTAGATCCTGCACCGCGCCCAGGACGTCATCGCAGCTTCCACATGCGGAAGCGGTAGTTTGAATTGGTACCACCGGCATAGCTGTGGGTCCGCCAAACGATTGTCGAGATCTAGTGGCTCCGAGCGACGTACGGCATTCGGCGCATTTCCAGAATACACCTTCCATCCGTATCGCATCAAGTTGTTTACCTACAATGTTCGCACACTGACCGTGACAAAAATGAGCACAAAAACCACACTGAATGCCAATTTTTTTGCGACTCACTGGTTCGTTGCAGTATTTACATAGTTTTTCAGGCATTATGAACTGATTTTAATAAAAATGGCAAAAACCACTACGATTTTCAAAGCCACGGAATTTTCATACGCAAGTAGGTGTAATTTTTACTAATTAATTCCAAGTATAACCCAATAAAAATAGTACTCAAACTGGAGCAAACAAACGACGTGGTAGATATATCGCGTTCACGCGTAATTGTTGTACAAGTAGTATGCTCTTTTTAATTTTAAATATTTTAAATTTTATAATTTTTTACGGGCTCGGGGTAAAACCTGGATTCATTACAACTCTGTCATTTCAGAATATTCGTGAATATTTTGGAACGACATAATCAAAATGATTACTGCAGTATAACATACCTGGGTTCGACCAAAAAAGTTGAATGAGATAAGTTGTGCTTTGTCTTTCTTTTCGTCACAACAGATAAAAAAACAATAGGTACCTACGTTGTGTCATAACTGTACCTTGCACAATTTTATTAGCCCAGAATGAGCCCGACTTTACCAAAATTAGGGAAATTTGAGTAATAGGTGTGGTATGTAAAGTAAACCACAAATTTGTAATACACCTACTTTATTAATTAAAGAGAAAACGTGCAATACTCACCCTGATATTCACGAAGGAAAAGAGCACGGCAGAGAAAACCGCTATCACAATTCCAAAACCGAACCATGCTGGGCAACATTTATTAGTATAATAAAAATTAAATTTTTGTTTCCGTGCCAAAATTTAAAATTTGTCGTTCCACACTTGTGACAATACATTTAAAACTGAAGGGTTTGGTATTAGTTAGCCAGACATCGCCAGCAGGTACTGAGGTCCCATAATACGGGAGGCTTACTCAGCTAATCGTTGAAATTTGAGTTAATATCTCTAGAATGATTCTTTATCATTTATAGCTAGGATATTCGCCCAGTCAGGGGAGAAAAATGTTAGTAGATTCACCAACGCGCAACTAAAAATAGCAATTTTTCTATAAAAATGTCTGCATATCTTCTTTGAACATGTATTTTTGTATACAATAAGATGCGTATATTTATTATTTTTAGTGTTTTTTAAAAATTCTAAGCGAGAAAACACGTAATACTAAAATCAAAATCAAAAATGTAATGGCGCCCGCAAACTTCGGCGGTCAACCACTTACGTCTACTTACGCCAAATTTTCGACCTTCGGACCAGCGCATAGCCCTCCGCTCGCTTCGCTCGCTCCGAGGGTATACAACCAAACATAAACTAATCCAAAGCAATGCCCAAAATCAAGGAAAAACAACTTTGAAAAATATATGCGTAGCAACAATGCAAGAAACTAATAACTAGTCATCGTGGGTTTTCCGATATCTGCCGACATGCTCCGATGAGATTCAACGACTAACGGTTAGTCAAACAACAGTTCTTGGATCAAAAGGCATCATCTTGGATCAAGATTACTGCTTTTGCTACGTTACGGCCCATTTTTCTTTCAGTCAAATGACTGAGTTCTTGGACCAAATTACGTTATCTTGGTTCAAGATTTCTACATTATAACTTGTTTCTTCTAATCAAATTACTATAGGTTCTTGAACCAAAATTCGTTATAATATGGATATTTGGCCAAAAAGCCAAAAGAATATTGATTTTTTTTAAATATTGATTAAACTGATTTTTTTAACCAAAATCCAATTTTATTGAACTCTCCCCGCATTAGTGAATGTTCGATCATTTTTGCGAGACTTTCAGACGTCGTTTGCAGTAAACACAATAAAACATCAAATTTTGTTCACCAGTAAAAATTACTATATAAGTATCTGCTATTCTACGCCCAATTAGTAATAATAATAATAAATCCCTACATATTTCGTAAAGTCTACAAAAGCTCACTAATATGGACAAATTGCAAATATGGTTTCTAAAGAGCAGGAAGTAAAAGAGCTTGTTTGTTGCTCACAACAAAAGGGTCTCCCAAACCTCCTACTGTGCCTTAGGAATAATCCACCTACAAATAAGGTGCATGCAACAATGCATGACTTCTTAAATCTGGGCTTATTTGATATACACCCGATGATATCAACCAGTATGATTTAATAATTATTGCATTCTTGTCGTGAATGATATGATGCTGCCAAATGCAGCCAAATACATCGAGCTTCATTTATATAAGCTCAGAGTATTCACGCTTTCGTTTCTTTAATCGATCTCACTCTACAACATCATTTGCAAGCATTTGGATCATACTTTTACTAGTTGGACACTCAGAATCACCCCTGTAAGTTTCAGCTTCTTCAGGAATGTAGTCAAAAAACGAAGGTCTTAAATTGTCAAAACCTATATGCATGTCACAAAATATAGGCTCCATATTCCACAACAAGCACTAGACTTAAACTAATTGCTGCTAGCTAAATGCAATCGACATACCATTACATATTCCCATATTCTAGTCACCTATATTCTGTAACATAATATATGTATCACTGCATTAGTATATCAGTAGTCAAATCTGGAATCATCTGTACTAATAAATAATTGTTCAATATTTAATTAAAGGGTACAACTGCTATTTAAAATGAGAGATCCCAGTATAGTTACCATTACACCACTATCCGAATGACACAACGAAAGGGATCCAAGGCATAAAAGCAATAAAGCCATCAGGCCAAGTACCCCCCGATTGTCGAGGATTCGCATTCGAGGGTTAAAAAGGGCCACTCCCACCTTCTCCGCCATTCTGGACTCCTGTTCGTGGACCCTTCGAAACCACGTGGCACGGGCCTACGAACAAGGTCGCCTAAAGGACGTTACACGTTGCACGAATAAACTTCCGAACATTCGACGGAGCAACACAAAATGTCGTCCGTCCTTCCTTTTCTCGCGAGTGGGACAATGATAACACTCGCCCGGGAACGCGTTCTGGTTGGTTTCGAACCGAGACACGTGACAGGTGGGCGAGGTAGGGTGAGGACGGGAGGGTGAAGTCGTAATTGACGAGGGTCGCCGGATGGCGTCCTGCCTGAGGGTGCATGATAAATATGTTTTGGGGTGATGTGAAAGGAAGCGTTAAGAGATATAGGATAAGTATTGCCTTCGCCCTTAGAGTATGGGGAGATGTGTTTTGCTAATACTGGACGCATGAAATTTTTAAAGGGTAAGTTTAAAAACACGTTTTTATTTATTTATTTATATGTTAGCTTTGAATGTCATCAGTCATTATAATAACACATTTCGGAATAGGTACAGTGAATATTATTTTTAGAAATTTATGGCAAAATGCAACTTTTGGTATAACGTCAAATCCGTTCATTCATTATGAGATAATAATCAGGACAAAAGCGCCTAGAACTTGATAAAAATTATTAAAACCGATGTGAAACTTGGTATGATGTTTAAGCTTGATTTTGAGCAAAATCCCGGTATTTTTTTATTGAAGACTGTATGAGTGACTATTTTTTTTTATTCAAAATAAAATAGTCAAAAAGAGTCATCATCAGCAGAGCAAATGGCCTACTTCAAATGGCACTTAAGGTCAAAATAACTACCTTATTTCTATGTCAAGTAATTTTTCAAATATCTGTTTATAGCTGAATAGGTATGAACAGTTGGGTTAGTTTGAGTTAGTATATTTACAGATTGGAGATCTTTGGAACCCTCGAAAAGAAGAAGCCACCAGAAAGACCCAGGACTACAACACAAGAAGTAGAAGATGCTTTGGCGGAATATTTGCGAGACCATCCGTTTGAGATAGCCCGAACTGCCATAGAACGAACACATTTTTCTGATTCAAGACCAACTGCATGTCGCGGAATAACAGAATCTCCTGTAGGAAATTATGTCGCCACTAAAATATTTAGCAAGCAAAAGTAATTTTCGCTTTAAGTAATGGAATAAGGTGGTTTTTCCAGATGAGACATTTAATGGTCACGTAAGAATCTACAGACTTCGTAGAACTAGATTCGAAGAATTGTATATTAGTAATTCCAATCGATCAGGACGATACTCAGTGAATACATGGGCATAGATCAACTACCTAGGACTTCGGGTGTGTTGAGTTATGGATGAAAGATGCAATGCGGACAACTATAGAAATATATTAGAAAACATCACGTTTTCTAGTGTTGCAGGTTTCAGAACATTTTCCGGACCAGGATTTTGTATTTCAGCACGATAACTGTCCAATTCATAATGCAGCAATAATAAGAGAGTGGTTCCAACAGAATAATATAGAGGCTCTATTCTGGCTTCCAAAAAGTTTCGTAGAATTAAAAAAAAATGATTCAGAATTTCGACCGGAAAATAGAGATGCACTTATTGCACCAAGTGAAACTCTGCTTGATTTATATCATTCATCTAAATTTCCATAACTATATTTAGCGTTAATTTTCAACATTTGAACCTTGAATTGTTAGCAGTTATGCAAAATCCAAAGCTGGAAAATGCATGGTTTTTGACCGTGTTGGGGAGAATTTTCAAAATATAAATATACCTCAGAATAATGAAGAACATTTTAGCCTCAACTATGTCTTCTGCAGAAAGTAAAAATATAATTACTTACCGATAATTTTTGCATGAAACGTGCAAGATTTTGTTTTCATATTTTCGCAAAAAAGTCCAACTCCGCAGGAAGAGGGCATTTTCATAAAATCTGAAAAGAAACCAAAGCAATTTGAATGCAAAAATTATCTGGTTCATTTTCATACACGAAGGTAATTTATTTGAATATTTCTCGAATCAGAGAAACAACAGCCAAGTAAATATTAAAATAAATATTTTATTTAACAGCAAACGCTAAGGAAACAACATTTTAACAATTAAAAATTACAAGAATTGCATTGAAAAATACAATAATTATTGTAATTCACGATATTTTGCTTTGAAGTCATGCATGGACCTGGTGGTTGTATCTATCAATATTATGATGGTCGTCATTCATTTGAATGTAAAGCGTTATTGACTTGGCATTTGAGTGTTCACGTATTTTTCATGAGTTGCTGTCCTTCAACACCCTTTTTCGCCAATTTGGAGACAGCTTTTAGGCGTAAACTATGGTTTGTTAATTTAATATTTCTACTAGTTACCGTAAACTGGGGCTATACTTCAACATTGCAGGTTACTTACTACCCTTTGAGTTATCTTCGATACACCAGTGGTAACATCGCGAACCTTCCTCGCGCTTGCCTTGTAAGCCTGTTAAAAACGCAATTCCCCTCACGACGTGGGCAACAGATAGGTACGCCCCATGTCGACTCCTGAAGAAACGAATGCACCAAACCAGAAAAGGAAGCATCCAATGAATTAGAAATTGCATCAGAAAACTTGTCTAACGATGAAGAGGAGTTGCCATTATCTGTCTTGAAAAGTAAAATAAGAGCCAAATGTCCAGAAAAAAAATGAGGTTGACCGAAAGTTCTGATCTAAATGATGCAAAGGCAGGCCCTTCTGATGCAAGACAAATTCATAAGAAGACTGAATGCAATGGTGGGATCCAAGAAAAACAGTACACACGCGAAGTATGTGATGATAAATAAATATTTTTATGAAATCAAACAGGACATTTTTGTTTAAAAGTTATATTATAAGGCTTTATTTTTTGTGACTTATGTAGAACTAACTAAGCTTTATTTTTTTGTAATTTATATTAGAACTAAGCTTTATTTATGTGTTTTATGTTTACTTAAATAAAAGTTTTTTTTTTATTTTTCCTGTTATTTCTTTCTTAAACTTAAATATGGTGTCGAAGAAACCCCTGCAGTAGGGAGGGTATTTTCGACTTTTCATATAAATTTAGCCATTGTCGAAGTGGCTCCTTAAACACAAACTCTAAATAAAAAAAAATATTTCCAAAAATTTTGGGTTTTCCAGATAAGCGGTATTGAAAGACAAGGCTTTAATTGGTATAGTGGTATGTGTGCCTAGTGAGTTAAGAGCTTGTAACAAAAATCCTGGGGCAATTTATATCGAAAACATGTCGAACTAGTCCCAGTTTACGGTAGGCCTGATTTTTCCGCTTGATTAGGAGTCCATTTGCTCAATGTATTTCGTCCAATTGATGGGATGTTTTTGTACCGTTTTCCCGATTATCAGGAAGAACTGACTGTAAGGAAAAATTGTTCACAAAATTAATGTGTTGTCTTTTCTGCATGAATTTCTTGTATAGTCGAATCGGGCACAAATTCGAGTTGACATTATTTTCAACTAACCATTTCGATGGCTTATCTTCGCCTTGTGTAGTCTTGCTAAAAATTCCAGTCTTCTGACCTATCTGATCCAATTCTTCTCTGAAAAAGGTGGTTAAATATTTTGAGCCTTCTCGTCCACGCCAGACTAGTTCGTACGAAAAAATAAAAAACGTTTTTTTTCTGTCACTCTTCAGCAGTATGTTCATCAGAACTTCTCTTCTTTTTCGGCATCTTGCTGCAGCTGCTTCCCATTTTTCGCGTCATGGGATAGTTTAAACTGAATATCACTAAACAGATTGAAAATATGCTATATTTTTCGTGGTGCATCATGTTCATTTTGCAGCAACATTCCATATGGTTTTAACAGTATACTCTTTATGGTCTCTACCATTCTACTTTTTCATATTGTATGCCCAATCTTTAAGGATATCTGCCAGTTCTGGTTTTCTCAGTTAGAATATACCCTTTTACATGTTCTTGATTCGATGCCGTGTTCTTAGGGGTGGCTTTCGCAATTTTCTGCTCAATTTCGCCTAATGATTTAACTCCAAAACGAGACATCAATGGGTTTTTCATAAACTTGGCTAGAAGTTGGCATGTTTTGACGTTATGGAAACAATAGGAACCTGCGGTGTAATTTTCGATATCTACGATGTAATTTTCGTTTTCTACAATGCCATTCCCCCAGTAATTGTTCGATAATTGCATTCCTCTTATGGAATTTTTTTATACATAAGGAAAATATTCAATAATGAATTTTATTTAAAAAAAAATACGAGGAAATAATATGAACATGGCAACGACTTGTCAATTATATGAAGAATATTTCCTCGAAGTTACCACACTTAACCACTGAGATTTTCTCGCACCATTTGCCAAAATATGACGTCGAACCAAACCAAATAAATATTTATAGTAGTTAGGTAGTTTGGTTTGATTTATATGTCAATATTTTGAAATTAGAAAGGACTAAATAGTAGGTAACTATTATTTTGCCTAAACAACCTATTATAAACAGGTGTATAAAATTTAAACTTATAATGCTTAATTTCTTATGAGAAGGGGAAAAGAGAAAGAGCGAGTAAGCTATACAAATTAATATCTTCGGACTACGTCACTACCCGAACCATAAAGTTGACCATGGCGTCACAAACTTAACTAACCAAACCGCATTAGTAAGCTCGGGGAAATATCCTTATGGAGACTTATTTTCAAGTTCTGAAGTTGGAAATGTACCTAATTGTTCCCTTTTGAAACAAACTTGACATATTAGTTGGCATGGGTTACAGTTATTGTTCAATTATTATGGCACCACGCTTTGCTTCTTTAAAATAAAAATAAAAATATAAACAACAAATGAAATAAATAAGAAAAGGGTTCTCGTCAACAGTGAAATTACCCATAATAAAATAAATAGATGCATGATGTGAGCCGGCCTGGCAGCTGCATGGGTCTCGTGCATTGTCATGCCTGGCCAGGTCGGCCCCTCCCAACCGAACGCCCACTTCCTACTGACCCCTGCATGAGAAGAACCACAAGAATCAGCACGACACGCTCGAATTAAGTCGATAACGATTCTATATTTGATTGTATGTTATTATTATTGTTATGAAATTCTATTATTTTGTTTTTTTTTTAATTATTTTGCAATAATAAATAGTTAACTATGAAATGGTTCTAAGTTGCCCAAAACAATGGTTACCTCCGTCAAAACATTTGTGGTCTTACTACCATTTTCTCCGAAATAAAGAATGATCAGGTAGCAGGGTTGGAAGTAATATTTTTTTTTTAATAAAAAAGAAAAAAGCAGATCTATTTTATTTACTTTAAACCATATTTCTTTTATATCATATATCTCTTTCCTTCGAATTTGTTGGGAATACGCAAATTTATTATAGTTACAATATAATTAAAAACAAGGCAATAAGTAATGTGTATGTAACAGAAACCTAAAGTAAAAAAATCTATAATGTTATTTCCAATACCTATGATATGAAGGATCCATCAATAAGAGCAAGTTTTGCGGCCTTTTCATTTCCCAAGGCATTTCTAGCTTCTCTGGAACAAATCGTACCATGACGGCAATTTTGATTCACTTACTCCGGATAATACCTAATTCTTTCTCATCATAATATTCTTGATATTAATTTCTCAAGCATTTGATTTCTTTATTTATTCATTCCCATTGGTCAAGCTTTTAAGTATTACATACAAAAATGCTCAAACCATTACTCGCAGGTCAGTCTCTACTTCATCCACTAAATAATTAACTGAAGCTTGGCGTCAGCTATACGATAGCTTATCAAACTTTGGGTTAACTTATACAGATAAAAAAATTTAACGTGTTTAAATCTTTACTCCATTAGTCCCTACTTATAAACAAATTAATAAAAAATATAAAATTATCATTTTAATCATAAAGGAGCAGAAATTGAAAACATATTCACTATATTGATCGCTTTATAACCTATATCCCCCAGAAATGTTAGTACCTACTTCCACAATATTATTATGTTGGTGGCAAAACACTAATAGAAATAAATATCACGTTAACTGACTAACTAACACGTATTATTCTTGTTTCCAGGTCTAGGAAGTCAAGATGGAATGCTCTAGGAAAAAGCGACTAATTACAGAGCTTAACGACGTCTTGATCTGCAAATTATGCCATGGATACCTGATAGATGCCACAACACTGGTTGAATGTTTGCATACATGTAAGTAATCCTGTATTTTTAACGTTGATGATCGAGACAAAACCTTTAAAAGACATTGAATTACCAAACCCATAGCTAATGGCCAAAGTAGTATCCTTAAAAAGCGAAAGCACACTTCAGGCTAATATTTATATCTAAGCATTATTGGCTATTGTTTCTATTGAGTTTTACGTTAGGTATGTTATGCGACATAAATCTTTACCTTATTTGCATTTACTTTAGATAAATCAAGACGTTCGAACGAATTCCCCGAATAGTAGGTATATTTAAAAACATCGCTCGCTCTGCCCTATTACCACGTTGAACTCCTGAATCCCTGACAATGAAAAATTCGAGTTTGGTTCGCCTTATTTTTTAAATAAATTAACATGAGATAATAATAATAATTTATTTACAAGAATGTTAGAACCGGCCATTTAGTAGTTTATATCATTATATATAATGTAGGATAGCGAGGTTAGAATTGGAAACTAGGTAATTCAGGAAAGTCACGTGAATGAGAACATTGGCCTGATGCCTTTTCTTCTATCCTAATTTTACTGTTTATTTTATCTCATATCATTTTAGAATTGAGAGTTTTTTTTCTTTCGCACTAATAGAAGGAGAGTTTTAAAATAACATG
>JAEQML010065043.1:0-21410 GCA_016904865.1 Pissodes strobi | reverse complement strand
TCAAAACACGACGCGCAGCGGAGTGTTTTGTAAGTCGCAAGGGCTTTAAAGGCCTCTTATACACGTATATCATACGCTATTTCTTATTACGAATGCATCATAATCTCAAAAATGTTTTAAATATTAAACTTAAGAGATATATTGACGAATATATTAATCTGTCACATTTGACATGATCAGATGTTTCTATAGCAACCTTTAAAAAAGTAGGCGCACCATAAACATCATTTTATGCATGCTACAGCGTGCGATAATCGTTGATTATGATGCATGCGTAATAAAAAAAATTTAATGTGGAAAAAAATTGGCTTGCTTTGTACGAATGGATTGATATTTTAGATGAGATAGTTCGGAAATATAATAACACAAAACATTCAACAATCAATAAAAACACAAAAGAAGTTAACAAATATATCAAAAAGACATTTGAAGATCATCTTTTACTCCCGCAAAAACAATCGATTATGGAGAAGAGTTGCTGAAAGTTAAACATCCAGATGTCTATTTTATAGAAAAAGTATTAAGAAAAAAGGGAAATAAAGATATGTTAAATGGCTTGGATTGGATAAATAACACAATTGGTGGATTCTTAAAAGACATGTATCATAATTTAATGGGTGTACCTTAAACGTATTTTAATTAAAATTTTAATATTTTTTTATTAAATAAAACAAATATTAGTATTGAAATATTTTATTATAAAATCAATATAAATTTAAACATTAAATCTTCGATTCAAAATCTTGATACTATGTTCTTTACTCAGAAATATGTCCAACACATTTTGACACTGCACAATTCTATTATCAAATCGAAGTCTGTCTGCATAAAATTTCTAATATTCAGATTTTCGCGCTAGCCTGTAGGCAAAGGGTCACACCACCATCGAATATAGTTTATTTTTATCTTCACAAATATTGACTGATTTCTTCATAATATTTCTTCGTTGAAAGATTATTTTTTAATTTTTCTTCCAATTGTTCCGGATACAACAACAGCATTTCAAGCATCACACATACATTTTTACTATTGATATTCTGATTTGGATTTAGCACCTCATATATGTCGGATAGAATGTTTCTTGATTATGTGCAAAGGTTAGTTTGAAAGGATTTGAAATACTTCTCAAATTCTTGTTTCTTAATTATTTGAATTCTATAATCCACCATCTCAATGAGTGACCATAAGGTGTCAACAGAACTGCATGAGAGATCCACATAATTTCCATCCAATTTTTGAATTTTTTAAGATGAGGCAATCATTGAATTTATGAAAGATTAAACTAAAGTTGCCACACATCAACGATTGTGTATCTGAACTAGAAGAATAAAAACAGTTAGCTATGACTCCCAGGCATTTCAAAAGAGTTTTCCATTCCTTTTCATTCAGACTCACATAAAATCCGCTTCTACCTCCAATAAGAATTTATGGTGAAAAATCACTTAAACTTATTTCAACAGCTATGAACTTAGATGAAGAGTTATTTAAATAGTAAACTTTACAATTTAGACGTTTTTCAGTAATTTTTATACCTGAATCGTCTTTCTTAAACACATTATTAGTATTTGTGTTATACTCATTTACTTTACTGAAATTAGTATACATGTTGATTATTAAGTGTGATCTGGTAAACTGAAATGTTTCGAGAGAGTTCTTAATGATGTAAACAGAGCGTGCACTCGTTTACAAACAAAAGTTGCTATCTTATCAAAGAAGCATGTACAGGGTGTGCAATTTTCGTTGTCATTGCGGGGTATCTCTATTATTTTGACAGATAGAGAGATGTGGTTTTCGCGATCCTGGACAACTTTTTCGAGAAACAAAAAAATGCCACAATCAAAATTTTCCTAGCCCTCTTCGTTTTCGAGCTACAGGGTGAAATTTAAAAATTGCTCTTTTAGGTCATGCCTCATATCTCAGCTGCCTGATAACTTATCGAAAAGATAAAAACGCATTCTAATAGATCTTTTTACGCATAATTCAGTAGCGTGTTTGATTTTTTCAGAACTACCGTTTTTGACATACGACCCAAACTTATGATTTTTTCATTTAAAAAAGACATGCCCTAAAAGTGCAAATTTTCAATTTGACCCTGTAGCTCGAAAACGAAGAGGGCTAGGAAAATTTTAATTATGGCATTTTTTCTTTCTCGAAAAAGTAGTCCAGGTTTGCGAAAACCGCATCTCTCTATCTGTCAAAGTAATTGAGATACCCCGCAATGACAACGAAAATTGGACACCCTGTACTTGTACATGTATAATAAATAACTTGTCATAGTCACGTAATTATCACTTGGGAATTAAATTACGGTGTGTGTAAGTATCGGTGTAGGACAAAGAGTTGCTTAATTTGTTTGTGAATAAAACATTGCTTTTTCCTTAAATATTATTTAATTTTAAAACGAAAGCAACACAGAATAAAATTATTGACAAATCTCCGCATCCATTAACTAAATTTTAATTGTTTGTAGGGACTGAATCTAAAGAAAACCTTAAATTCGTACTTGTTAATATTTAGGTTAGGTGAACTTATAAGTAAGTACGTTAATTTTTTTTTTATTACGCATGCATCATAATCAACGATTATCGCACGCTGCAGCGTGCTTAAAATGATGTTTAAGATGCGCCTATTTTTTTAAAGGTTGCTATAGAAACATTTTATCATGTCAAATGTGACAGATTAATATATTCGTCAATATATCCCTTAAGTTTAATATTTAAAGCCTTTTTGAGATTATGATGCATTCGTAATAAAAAATAGCGTATGATATACGTGTATAAGAGGCCTTTAAAGCCCTTGCGACTTACAAAACACTCCGCTGCGCGTCGTGTTTTGGAATATGTCGCGCGTGCTTTAAAGGCCCCCTTATACACTTATATCATAATATACTATTATATTTGCATTTCACAAAGAGCTAAATGGGATCTCTAGATCAACAATTTCATCTATTTCAATTTCACCATCTATTTCAGAACAGTGGGATTCATATTCAGACTCCGATAAAGATTGGAATGAAAACCAATAACGACTAATATAGCGATATTAGGAGGTACACTTTACTATAAGCCATAACCAAAACATCGACTGCGACATACAACTCGTTTTTACTTTAGAGAGCGTAAATATCCTGTTAATTCTTAAGACTGGGGAAATACATATTTTAAACGATGTGAATTGACATTATTCGCGACAGTCGACAGTAAATCCCGATCCGGCAGCCGGCAGTAAATCCCCGAATGCATACTGCTCATATTGCTGACAAACGTCGCTTTCGGAAATATGGTATTACAACAAAATACAGTAAATAACGGTAAATTACGGTAAATGACGTTAATTATTTAGCACAAAAACCGGTAATTTCCTACGTCAATTATCAGTAAACTACGGTAATTAATTTCTGGTCATTTACAGTAAATTACAGTAAATTACCACGGTAATTTATCGGTAATTTACCAGTTCACACAACTAATCATTATAATTCAGTTTTAGACTTATAATACATCATTCCTAACCCTGTTATGAGAGAAAATATACCTACTCTTAATACTACATTAAAAATATAAGACACATAACACTTGGAATTTTCTTGCTCGTTGAAAAGGGTGCTGCTTAAACATGTAAGATTTGTTGATTTTATAGGGTTTTCTCTATGTATCATTTCGGAACATTCATCATTTTTACGTTTGATGATCCAATTTGTGTCATAAATGATATTGTTTACATAATAAATAAAATTTTGAAGAATTTGCTATTAATGTTCATCTGCTGCATTTTAAAGGAAAAGGCTTGGCTGCTATTATTACTTTTTTTCAATTCTCATATGGTGACATGATTGCGGTAATTAATAATCCGACGTATTTTTGGAACAAACTAAACTATGTGTCACTTTATATGGAATATACACATGTAAAGTATTTCTTGTAATTAAAAATTAAAAATTAAAACATCTTAAAATATAAATTGTATATTCTAATAAACAAGAAGAGACAATTCTATTACAGTATCATGGACCGAATGATGACATTTACAATAATTGAAATTATAGAAAGCAAAAAAGGAGCTAGTGTAATTAAAATGAAAACAATTGCAATATTTTGGATACAATGATATAATTCGCAACAGTCCAACTTATAAAAGAAAAAAACGTTTGTATTAAATTTTGTCATAACTACATCTTGTTCTTCAGATTTCATCATCTTACAAAGCCACAAACATTCAGCTAAGTCACACTTGTTGTGAAGTCTATGATGTTCTTCAATAGGACAATCATCAATCGTCCACTCAAAAATTTCAGCACCACCGTAAAAATATTTGCAAATATCAGCAATAATTAAAACCTGCATGAGCTAAAACTTCGGGCCTTAATTTTCCCTTCCATTTATTAAATGTTGAAAGTCTTTTTTCATAACTTCTTTATAAAATATTATCGATTTCTTTATCACAACTTTCTAAGCACACACTTTGATAGCTAACTTAACTTAAAGGAATATAAAGCTTTTTCCTGTCATATAATCCAACAACCTTGAAAAATCGGTTTAGGGAGAGGGAAAATTGTTTTATATTTCTTTATGCACATCTGACCATTGATAAAAAGGAATATCATGATGACCCCATGAATGTGTATCAAAGCTATCCGTAATTGTATATCTTTTGTCATCTGCAGAGCTAATTTATTCACCAATTCAGTAAACATGTTATGTAAACGCGATCGAAATGTATTTACTATATTTGGACCAATAGATAACTTGATGATCATTTGTTAAATCATTATAAAATTTATCCTTATCTGCAAATTAACATCGTTTATTTTCAAATAGTCATCGATATAAATATTTATAAGGAAAAACTCCTTTTTGGCGAATTAGATTTTTCTTTGTAATTAAAATATTTTGATAATTCTTTACATTGAAGATCATCAAGTGTTTCAGATAAATTTGCTAAAGAGCATGGTAAAAATTAAAATGAATCTACAAATTTAATATGATTTTTTTTAAATAACCAGATTTTTTTACCAAAGTAGGATCCAACTTATAAGCTTTTCAAATGAAACATATTTTTCTTTATTTTGGGCTATTACAGATAATTGTTCGTTATTTTGACATATATTCTTAATAAACAAATGGGAATCATAATTCTTAAAATTATGTAATATTACAGGAATAAAATGTGGTTGCTTGTAATTTAAATTACATAATGAATGTGCAGGACCTCTATATTTTCCAGTGATATGACAATGATCAGCAACTTTATCATTGTCAATATCTTTGTTACAAATATGGCACTCGTTAGTGTAGTTGAAATTTAATTTATCTAATTCAGATAATTTATTCATTGTTTTATAAACTTTAAGATATTTACTGTATAAATTACCAATATCTCCCTCTAAAAAATGTATAAACACTTGGTCACTGTTAGGTCCTCTATATAGTTCAAATTGGGAAATACTATCATCAAAAGAGCATTTAATATAATAAGTAAATGAATATGGAAGGTGCTCGCATTTTTTAATTGTGTAATATGAGGAATTATCTGGTTCCATGTCTAATTCAATGTGTGAATTATTATCATCATCATTATTTAATATAGGTTTAAGAATATATTCGAAATCAGCATATTCAACAAAAGGAACTTCAAAAGTTTTGTGTCTAATTAAGTATTCTCTAGTGCCAAAATATTGCAAACAACCATCACAAAGATGCTTTTTGCCATTATGATTAGGTACTTGTTTTGAAATTAATTTAGACAAATCAGAAATGTAACAATAATGAAAATTTCCATTATCATCACTAATTAATAGCAAATTGACATGGATTACTTTTTTATTTTTTGTATAGTGAAGGGGGACAATTATTTGATATTCTAGTTTAAAATCTTTTTCAAATTGTTCAATATCATACACATTAATTGGAATCTCGTTTTGTGATTCAAATTTTGAAATGTCTTTGAAAGTAATAATAAAGTCTATACCTGTTACGTTCAACAGTGTTGTGAAATGTGGTTAAGATGTAACTTCACAAGCCGGACAAGTCGGGGGATGAATTGCTTCAATAACAGCCCATGCGAAGCAATAGTCATCATTGTTCCTGGGATTGACTACTGCATGTCTACTTATAATTTCTGTAGGTAATGGATGTGTGATGAAGCTCTCAAGGGGTTAAATTTGTTGAGATTGAGTTCCAAATGCAAAATTTTCACTAGTATCCATCATGAAAAAATAAAAAATTCAAAATTAGGTCAATTATTTAAGAATATTTTCAGTTTCAAATACATAATTTTCACTAGAATTAGTACTGAAAAAATATTTTAAAAATGAAAATTTTAAAAATTGTTCAAATTAATTTATAAGATTGTCAACAAAAGAAAATAATTTACCTGAATTACGTTCTGCTAGTTTATCAGATTTTCTGTATATGTTTTGCAACATTTCTTCTAAGATATGTAATAATTCTGAACTGCTACATACTATATGAAAAGATGTGTTAAAGGACTTCCTTTGTTAATTTTTAGTGTTGTTAGTCTTTTAAGTTCTGCTTCTATTACAGACACAATTTTATTCAAAACTGTGTTAATATTAACTGCAAATTCATTTGCTGAAACCCTGTACGACATTATGCGTTTTTGAAATGCACATTTAATAATTTCGATTCCATCTTTACTGGTGAAGATCACATTATCTTTATGATTGTTTGTTCGCAGGGACTTGCCCACATACTTCCCTTCACCGATTTTCAACAATCCTAAAAATATTTGACATGATCTGAGAGAAGAAAGTGAAATAGATGTTAGTTTAAACGTAAGGCAATAAAAATTAAAACGAAGTAGTAAATTGCATTTTATACATTTAACCCACAAGAAATGAAAATTAAATAGCACATATCAATATATCTTACCATGATAGGAATGGATGCATTTCTGACGTATTGCCACAAAGTTGTCTAATGTGTGTCATTAGATTATCTTTTCTATTAAAATTGTTTTTTCAAGTCCCAAAAAGTAATTTTTAAAATAAAAGTGTCTGTTCTTGTAATGTTGCATTTACATTCGGCATGGAAATGATGAAAATTATTAAAATTCATTGCTTTAAATGAAAAGGATTTGTGAAAGAGATAGGTTGTAAATAGATAGAATTTACAAACTCATGAAAAATTATCGTAATCTAATGCTGCTTTTACACTTGACAGTAAATGATGAAAATTATTAAAAATCATTGCTTTAAATTAAAAGAATTTGATCAAAAATATCTTTAATGCGATTCCACTTCTCTCATCTTCTTTATTAATATATGTAACAGAATCTATAGAATAGCATAAAGTTTTAATTCTTCATATTACTTTTTTGTTTTGTGATTTAAATTTCTTTTTAACAATGAGCGATTTATTTTTTACTTTATAAAATATTTTGTCGCTTTGTTGTAGCGTCTGTGTTTTGAGTCCAAATGGTTTTCATTTGTTTGTTTCCTTTGCTTGTAGCATCTATGTTTCGAGACCACATGGTTTAGTTTGTATTTTTTTAAATGTATTTTCTGCTTGTAAATCTATAGTCTCCGTAGATCGTTATAGTTTTCTGTTTGCGTTTCTTTGCAATAATTAAAATTTTGAATAGGTGGTGGTGAATTCGTAGAATTCCATGAAATGTTGCTAAGTTGATCATTTCGTAAAATATAATTTTAAATAGGAATTGCATCATTACTATTTTCAGAGTGATTATTATAATTTTTTAAATTATTTACTATAATATTAGTTAGTGATGAAGTAGAAGTTTGAAGTGGGCTTCTACTGGTCAGAAATTACATAATCGCTACCGTTAGAGCGATTAGGCTAATTTGCCCGCATGAAACTATTAAATTACTAACGGTAGAATCTGAAGAGAAATTGTTTGATTTGGTATTTGATAAGATATATTTGTGAATGGAGGAAGCTTTAACGGCGGTACGTTCTTGACTACAAGGTATTATATCATCATCATCACTAAAGCTATTGTTTGATATGTTTAAATCAGTACTTTCAATATTATTTACTTGTTCATCCATTCGAGAACAAGAAAATTCTTATAAAGTTGAATCAAACAATTTTTTTAGTGGTAGCTCTACATTACAATCCGTATGAGATTAAATTCCTAAATAATCATAAAATTTTATCAAATCTTGTGACGATATCACATTCACTATTTTCTCCCAAATGCAAATTATTTTCCAAAACAATATTATCAAATTCTAATAAATTTAAGTCAAAATTATTATTATCCAAAGCTGTGATTTCAATATTTTCTTCTAAATTTAGAGCAAAATTGTTATTTTTCAAAGCTGTCATTTCAACATTTTCTCCTAAATTTAAATCAAAATAAATATTTTCTAAAGAAATATTATTGTCTGAAGTTAAATCTAGCAATATTTCGTTGGAATTATTATATTGTGTGCTACTCTGTTGATTTAATACATTTTTAGAAGCGGTATTTTGAACAACACCTTATACCATTTCTTTAAAATCTTTTGATCTTTGACTTAAAACTTCACTATTAGCACTTAAAATTGCCGGTATATAAATATTTGACAAGATGTTCACTTTTCTGCAATTATTTATAATGGGTTGATTTTCAAGATTGGAGACACTGAATGAATTAGAACTCATTTCAAAGTTTACCGACCGAACAGAACAGCTTAAGCGTAAATGATGCTTCAGTTGCTTTTATATAGTTGTGTTGAGAAAGCGACCCTCCCTCCTGACCTCCAAATCTCGACCTACGCCCCTTCTAGACTAACGGCTCATGACAGTTTTTTCGGCATGATCGTTTACCGTCGGGCATTCGAATTTTTGTCTTTCATTGATCGAGTATTAATGCGTGATGTCAAAATTGGAGCTCTCTTTCGTGCAGAAACATTCGGAATGTTGATGCGAAAGTGTATTAAAAAGTTGCGATTTGGCATGATTGTTTACCGTCGGCCGACTGCTTTAGACGATAGTTAATGAAAGAAAAGTCCAGCGGGCAATTATCAGCCGACGTTTCGCGTGGTTATAAATTGGCCAAAAATTCATTTGTTATTGCAAAAAAAAAATACTATTATGGTATGATCGTTTACTGTCAGGCGTTCATGGCGATCGTCTATTTATGTTATGTGATAGCGAAAAATATCAAAGGCCGACGGTTTTCACAGTTAGAAAAATTTTTAGTGATAAATTCAAACTGCAATTTTTTTTATGAATATGGCATGATTGTTTACCGTCGGGCGTTTGACAATGTTATTAAATTTCGATGAAATATGGATGATTATATCACTGGGCGACGTTTTTGACGGTTGTAAACATTCGGCCGACGCAATTTACAGTTCAAAGAAACGCATACCATTTGGACTGTTTGTTTACCGTCGGCGATCAGTTTCATTCAATTGATATTGTTGCAAAATGACGTTGTGCACATGGGCCGACGAATCGGATGGCTAAAACACCTTTTAAACAAATTAAAAAGATGTAAAAAATACAAACAATTTTAACTGATTGTTTACCGTCGGCCATCAGTTTCAGTAAACGGATAATATTGCAAAACGACGATATCTACGTGGGCCGACGAATCGGGAGTTATTAATATTTTATAAATAATTTAAAGGCTAACAAATAATTGAATATGATAATTTAAGATTGCACAACATATAAGTAACTAATTTTGAAATATTATACATATAACATATTATATTCCGGCATATTTAGGGCAGGAATGCCAGCAACAGCTGTAACAAACGCACGACAGTCCTTTATTTATTTTCAGTTGTCAGTTTATAAAGAGGCGTCGTCGTGGGTGAATGGTCGCAGTGGTTTTAACGTCGAAAAATCGGTAATAACCGCAGTATTACATGCAAAAATATTCTGAAAATGTGTAAATAGTCGATGATCACTACAACACGTCGGCGTCGACTCATATAAAAATAGTTCGTGAAACTTTTAAACTTAATCAGCAAAACGTGTGGCAAACTACATCAAAAGACTATCATGACCGGTTAAAAAGGGAAGCTGCTTACGAAATATTAGTGGAAAAAATTAAAGAAGTGGAGCCTTTGGCAAACAAAGATTGTGTAATTAAAATAATTAATAATATGCGTAGCAGTTTTCGGAAAGAATTAAGAAAGAAAAGGAATCGATGAGAACAGGAAGCGGTGCAGACGAAGTATACCAGCCAAAATTGTGATATTTTCAACTCTTACAATGCTTAAATGACCAGGTACTTTCCCCAGCTAACAATGAACCAACAACAGAAAGAGCATCGTCTGTCGATGCCATCACGTCCAAAAGCATGGACAAACTGGTACGCCTCAAGGCTGTCCGCCACATTTTCCGCAGTGTGTGGAGACGTCCTTCTTTTTATGTTCGCCTCGAAGTCTAGCGCCTCAAGGTTGGCCTTAGGTTTTACCGTTGCGTGTGGAGCCTCCTTAAGAATACAGTAACAAAAAATAACAGTGGAATGTTCTTTTATCAATGTTGATATCTACAATTCTGTTCAATAACATACTAGTGCAGGCTCCAATGGGTACCTCGTTTGCAAAATCTGCAGACCGCAATCTCTTTTGTGATTTGTGTATCTGAGACCTTTGTCTGTATAAAAAAGGATTTTGCCGCGCGCGCGCATGGTGCGATTGCCGTTTAGCCCCCCCCCCCCCCCCCCCCCACTATTTTACCTCCGGCATAAACTAGTCTAGTTAGGTCGCCGAGGAATGTGGTATCGCAGAAACAATTATTCATAACATCTGACGACTGATTTGGGTTCTTAAGACAGTACCTTATCATCGGAAACAAAGTCCCCAAAAATCACCGCATTGGAAAATTTACAAGAGCCAATGGAGATATTACAATTTTAATGTAAACTTCTAGAATGTGAAATTGGCGTTCACTGCTCGAAGAAGTCATCTGATCATGGTTCAAACGTATTTTTTTTTTTTAAGAAAAAGTAATTTTTCAACCCGGAGATGATAATTTTTCCCAATCGGGAAAAATTCTCCGGAAATGGCTAAAAAACTGAGCAAAATGGGCTATCTAATCAGTTTTCACGCTGACGCGCATCTTGTGTCCGTGTGCGTGTGAAGGCACGTGCACTGGCCTTTGCGCGAAGGTGCGCGTGCGGTTTTAAAGGAAATGAAAATGGGATAATTGAGTTGTTTAAAGAGAAATACGGGCACATCAGCCCTTGAAAATATTTAATCAGTATAAATATTCATATTAAATATAGCAGTACCACTTAATATTTAAAAGATATGTGGACATACATTTTCCTGAAACAGTAGTATAAAAGCATGTATGTACAGTTAGATCAGTATGGCTAGAAATACCATGACTTGACAATTTCACAAATAATTATGAAATAAAAAAAAAATAAATTACTCTAAACGCCATCTGGGTCGTCGGGGTCTTCTTCATTATGAAGCAATTCTGCATGAACACTCTCCACTACTGTGTTCAATCCCCTCGGACCGGCATCCACATAAATTTCTACATCTGGACTTCCACGCACACCTAATTAAGCTCAAGAGACTCGACAGGGCAAGCGCACAAGCCGCGCTGGGTTGTCCAGTTTTCTCCAGCCGTACTTCGTTGCGTCCAGCTTTGTTCCTGTCCCAAGCCATTCTTGAACTTAAAAAATATCAACCTAACTAATATTTTACTAATGCAGAATGCTTTACCCTTTTATTTTTCTTCAAATTACCTGCAGGTGCACGCGCAATGAATGTTGTCGAGCAGCTGAAGGGGGCAAAGTTTTCAGCTGCAAGTCAGCTTTTGCGTGGCGGCTACACTTGTTGTAGAGGGTGTAGCGAAGGTCATCTAGGGTGGCATATTTCGCTCCTCTGTATAAAGCAAGAAGCTATTTCTTACCGCAGGAGACGATCCTCTCCAAATCTGCTCCGGGCTTATTAAAAACTCCAACTTCGTTGCCCTGGAGAATTTTCAATGTTGATGCCTTTCCTTTTCCAAAAACTGCTGGCATTGTATCACAGCCGGAAAAGGCATGAGCAAAGAGAATGGCTGACTTCACATTGTGAAGGTGCTCCTGTATCAATTCGATATTCTGTGCCTCTTCCACAGGTCCCTTTATCGTAAAATCACAACTTCTGGGTAGGTTTTCTGTGCTAGACAAGCATGGCAAGAATATCCGTGTCTGTTGCAGCTATAGCAAAGGTCGGGCTATTATACTGGTCAAGGTATCTGCATCCCCGGGGTCCTGTAGCACCCTTATCCCTCTCTATTCGAGTGCAGGCTTCAGAAGGCGGGTCCAGTTTGTTTTATTCTGACCGTTTCCCCGTAGTTCTTTGCTGTTGCTCTGATGACTTGGTTGACAACGCAACGAAGTATGACTGGAAAAAACTGGACTACGCAGCGCGGTTTGTGCCACACTGCTCCGACCTGCTCGCTGCCCCGCCGAGTCTACTGAACCTAATTAGGGGTGCGTGCAAATCCGGATGTGGAGATGCGTGCGGATACTGCGGCCGGTCCGCGGGAATGGTGTGCCGGGAATGATGTCATCACTGCAGTGGATAGTGTTCTAATTCAGAATTGCCTCATAATGAAGAAGACCCCGATGACCCAGATGGCAATTAGAGTAATTTCATTTTAATTTTTTTTATTTCATAATTATCTTTGAAAGTTTCAAGTCATGGTATTTCTAGCCATATTTATAGACTCATTCAACCGTACATAGTAAAGCTTTTATACTACTGTTTCAGTAAAATGCATGTCCACATATAATATATTTTAAGTATTAAGTGGTACTGTTATATTTAATATGAATATATATAATTAATATGAATATATATATAAAAATTAAATATTTTCAAGGGCTGATGTGCCCTTATTTTTCATTAAACAACTCTTTTATCCCATTTTCATCTCCTTTAAAACCCCATGCGCGCTCTCGCGCAAACGCCACGGCACGCGCCTTCACACGCACACATACTCACACATTTAACACACTCACAACACACGCACGCACTCACAAGATGCGCGTCAGCTTGAAAATTGTCCAGATAAGCCTATTTTGTCCCGCTTTTATTAAGCCACTTCAGGTGAATTTTTTTCCTTATTGCAAAAAATTGTCATTTTCGGATTGAAAAAAAAAATCAAAAAAATATTTTTGAATGATGACCAGATGACCCCTTGGTGCCGTAAACGCTAATTTCACTTTATAGTAGTATAAATTAAAATTGAAATATTTCCATTGGCTCAAAATTTGTAAGAAAGTAAAACACTGTTTTTAATATTAACTATAATTTTTTTTCTATGATTTTTTAATTAAAATTAAACATATTGTACCTACTGACTTGTGGTGTGTTATATTTATAACCGAAAAAAGTATACATACAGCCTTAAACATTCCTTTTTAATAGTCCCATGATTATGATCAATACTTTTTCGAAGTATGCTAACAATGTTAACAGTAATGGAGAAGGGGAAGGGGGAGAGAGAACGTACCACAACACTCACTGGCAACATCATTCATATCGAAGTATAAGATCAGTACAGCACATATCAGAAGTCAGAATGCGGTCTGCATATTTTGCATACGGAACTCCACTGGGAGCCCGGTCTATACAATAAATAAACCTGTCGATCCGGTATAGTGCTAGCGCTGACCATAGGTTTTATGTGCCCAATTTTCTGAACAGCTTATTAAAGTATGTCTACTTGTAAAAAGTGCAACGCAGAGGAAGGCGACTCGTACTCTCTTGCAAAATGTGACAATTGCAAGACACTACTGAATGTAAACTGTTCCATTCTTACAGCCTCTGAGTACAAGGGGGTTATGGTTAAGAAGCGATCCCCTTGCGTGGCCTACAAAACTGTAAAGAGTGTCTTCAGTTCAAAACTACGGATATTGGAGACAAGAACACTTTGTCTATTTTAAATCAGCTACTAAATAAAGGCTTTGAAGAGAGTAAACGCCTTATGCTTAAAACCGAAAAATCAAATGAAAAGCTCTCAAAAATACTAAATAGCACAAACAGATCCCTGACCTCTTTCAAAAGTGAGCAGGCTCTTGCGTTGTCCAAATTGGATGTTTTATCCACGACTGTTTGTGACATTTAAGAAATGCAACGAGGAGCTTCAGACCAGTGCCAGTGCCACGACTCCACTCACGACAGGCAACGATCAAAAACAGCTACAAGATTTGCAATTTGCATATAGGAATGATTTAGAAAAAAGTAGCACCAGCCTCAGGGTAAATCCCGCCGGCCGGTACCCAATCAAATTCTGGTTGCAACTCTATGACTGGAAAACAAAACCGATCTGAAAAACCAGCCAATACCCCATACAGTTCAAAAAGTACTGGCCTCGTAGGCCAAAAGAAAACTGACGAACCTCTCACAGCGGCTGAGCTAACTCCTCAAACCTCTATTATTATCTCCAAGATCTCGATGCGACAGTAATGGAATATCTAAAAAATAATTCTGGCGTAAGTGAAAAGTTCTATGTTGAAAATGTACCCGTTAAGTCGGGCGAGAGTGAAGGCCAGAAAGGAACATGACGACAACCTCATGAACCCCCAAAATTGGCCTGAACATATAGTTATTAAAAAATCTCAGCAGATACAGCCATTTCGTTCCTAGTTTCCAAGCAGTTAACAACAATCAGGGACACAGCTACAGCCGAAGCTTCAACCGCAACAGCCGAGGCTTTACTCACCAACCGAGATGGAAGAGATAACTCTCAAACATACATTTGGAAAACCATCCACGTTAACACACAAGGCATCACAAACAAGATACCTCAATTGGAACTTCTGTTACAACAAGAAACTCCACAATTTTTATGTGCGTCGGAATATTGGATGGTGGAGGAGCAAGCAAAAGTTACTACCATACCAGGCAGCAAATTTCTCGAAAAAAACACTCTCATTGTGGTGTTGCCATTTACAGCAAGAATGAACACTTCAAAACCATGGACTTTCTAAAATCCTCAACAGAATTAATTTTAGAATGCGTAGGTATCTGATTTAAATTTAATAATACAGGGATAGCTCTTCCGTCAGTTTATCATTTGTGCAATAATGCTGTTCCAGATAGTTTTAGCAGATTCATAACTGCATTCAATCAAACACTTTGTTATATTACATCTCAACATCAATTTATTTTAATATGCGGTGACCTAAATGTAAACTATTTAAAGGAAGCACATGAAAAAAACATTCTCTCCGACTTGCTGGAGAGTTTTAATATACGGTCTATTCTACCACTTGAACTTACTAGGGATTCCCCGAATCATACTCCCTCCGCCTTAGATTATGTTATCACAAACCTCCCCAACTTTCAGGCCAGTAATCTTGAGGCAAACATAGCGGACCATAAAGCACAAATCATTATCTCGGAAAGTAACAGCCTTAACAATGAAATTGTAGTCTCCAATAAACATTGCTTTAAAAGATTTTATGACACTCCTAATATTTTTCAGCTTAACTATCAGTTATTCAGGACCAACCTCAGCCATTTATATACCCTCAATGACTGCCTGTCCTATTAAAAAATTAAACATAAAAAACACTGAAAAAAAATAAAGCATGGCTAAAAGCGGATCTAATAAAGCAAAGTGAGCATTTAAAGGACTTGTTCTGGCTTTCTAATACTCTCGAATCTAAACAACTTTACTCTCAGACAAAAAAAAATATTTTATGAACGACTAAGTATAGAAAAACACAACTTCTTGAAACAAAAACAACACTCATTTTCTATGCATTGTTTTTCTACACACTACTCTTCTATTGGATTTTTCTTTTCTGCTTTAATTTTTTTCACCACTTGCTTTTTGCAACCACTCTTTCTTTTTCTGGTATATATTTGATGATGAAACTGTACAACAAAGGGACGAAGAGCGTTATGAAACTGATAACAATAATGACGCAATACTTAACAAAGGAAATCTAAACCGATTTAAATAAAACGACAACAACGCACCATTAGTAATTTTTGCAATAATGCCCGAAAGACCTGTTGAGAAAAATATTAATGACAAAGAAATTTCTCAAGAAAGTAATCAGAACCCGATAAAGGAAAATGTCAAAATGTGTAACTTACTATTTACACCAACCGTAGAGAAAACCATTGCGAGAAACACAGACGGTAAAGAAAATATCGAAAGAGCCCTCGAAAAATCTATTGAGAGAGATGCCAAAGACAAAGAAAATACTGAAGAAATCCCAAATAAATTGATGATAAGAATTACAAGCGGAAAAAAAACATTGAACAAACACTAAATTGAAAAAACACCACAAAAGTCCATTTTAAGAAATACAGATACAAATCTGACCAAGGGAATATCTTCACCCTTTGAAAGTGTTCTTTTTTGGATCACTAGTTCAGGTCGTAAAAAAAAATAAAATTACAGGAACAAAAAATACCCAGTATGTGTTCATCTGACAAATGGAAATACTTTGAAAAAAGAAAGAAAAAATTAAATCAAAGAAACAAAAACCTCAAGAAGTCAAAGCAAAAGAAGAACATATAAGGAAATTAAAGAGCATTCAAAGAAATGCTCGTGGTAGAGAAAAACAGATGTTAATGATTCTCCTTCAGTTGCTACTGCTAGTGGAATGTGTATCTCCAGAAAACTGCATCCCTACAGATTAATGAAAATGCAAGAAGCACATCTCTCAAGCTACGATGACGTACTTTTAGAATATGAAACAATAAAATACCCAGGAAAAGTAAAGCTTTTAAAAAAGATAGTGCCATTGTTGGTGTTTGGGCCTCAAGTGGTTTTAATAAAAGGAAATAGCATCATCCCGTCAATGAGTTAGTTTGGGAGTATAGTTTTAGTGAAATTATTGGAAAAAGTTCGCCATCAAAGAGAAATTGAGAAAAGTGTCGTCTACGAGATTTTATAGAATGCAATCTAAAGGATACATCGGACAATAAGCTTTTGCGTTTTAAACACGTCGCATCGAGTGCCCACTGTGACTTTCCCCAAAATAAGACGCAAAATGATACAATTAATAATAGATTGTATGCATATAGTAAACAATATTTGACATACTAGTATTATTTTATTAAATCAATACATAAGCAAACAACATAGATTTTTTCGTTAATAAATTATTTAAGACTGATTCGTTAATTTTTTATCAATCAATATGTTAAGTTAATTTTTTATAATTAATACAATAAAGATTAAAATAGCTTTATCTAATACGGAACTATAGGACTTCTATATGAAGTATTAAACCAAATGTGCATATCGTAAGCAGTAATTAACATATTTACTAGTAGGTAGTTACTTTTTATATGAGTTTATTGATAATATTTCTCTGAATCTACGAATTAAAGCACTACACACACACACACCATCACACACACACGCACACTATTTAGTTTGGATTGTAACTTCTGAAGGTGGATATTCTAACTGAAGGTTGGATCAAGATGAACTGAAAAAATCACATTTTCCACAACTGGAACCAACTTGCTATTCAGATGCATATATAGGGAATTGCTTTTATTTTGTTGTTTGCTAAAGCATACTTTACTAAAAAGTTTTGTTTGGTCAGAGTTCAGCCGAAGATTGCCTCCCTCGCACCATTTCTGCACTTGGATAGCCACCACTGAGCAGTTCTATGAAAGGTTAGACAAGTACAGCTCAGACAGCACAACAGATGTGTCATCAGCATACTGCGAAACCAAACCAGTCACAAATTCTGCGCTCAGAGTATTTACATACAATAGAGAGAGTACATACCCAAGAATGGAACCCTGGAATCATGCTTGATCAGTGTAACTTGAGAGATATGCTCCTTACCATTGTTTGTTATTCATACACACCGATGTCTATTTGAAAGATAAGATTGTATTAAAGAAGCATATTATCTCCGTATACCACAACCCTGCAGCCTTTGAAAAAAATGGCTGAGGGTTAATAGCGTCAAAATAATTTGAGAGATCAAAAAATAACCCAGAGACCCCATTTTTATCAGCATTTTCGACAATGCAAGATATGGCCTTGTAAATTGCCAACTATGTAGATCTCTTTGGTCTGAAACCATATTGCTGATCGTCAAAAGTACCATGTTGCTCTATAAAATTCAGAAGTCTATTGTATACTGCTATCTCAAAGACCTTGGATATTGAGGGCAGTAGTGACACGGGGGGTAATTTTTCAAATCGCTTTAGGAATTGGAACCACTTTTGCTATATGTAGCGGCGAGGGAACAATTCCCATGACAAACACTGATTTATTATATCTGTTAAAGGTTGGCGTATCCAAGGCGCTATACACTTCAAAACAATAATTGGAACTTCATCAAGACCTGCAAAAATGTGTCTACACTCATTAGTAATCTAAAAATGCTTTGACATATCCATATTCGGCCAAATATTTGGTGTTTAATTGTTTGTATAGTTTTGACAGTTGAGACGGTGACAGACGAGACATTTGACATTAATGGTTGTCGTAGACTGTTTGGATTGTCGTTTTGTGTGTTAGAACTACTGTCACTTGTAATCTTGGCAACGCTGCAGAAAGCCCCGTGTTATTTTTCGCTTTTACCTCTTCTTGAGTTACTCCAATTACTCCTGTTTTCTGACAGATTGCCAAGGTAGAAATTTTTTCCAGCAATAACCGTTTCTCTTCTTTCAAAATTAGGTTTTTATCGCTCATTTCCTCCATTATTCTGTTTAATAGCTGCACCTCTTGCTTTAATTTAGGATTTTTATGCTTGACTTCATTTAGATCGACGTTATTTAGATCGTCTTTGTTTACTTATTTTTCTGACAGCACACGTGAATTTTACTTAAGAACTTAAGATTATTTCTTTTAGCACAACTTCCATCATATAATCCATCACAATTTAGGCAGAAAAACTTTTGTCGAACTTTTTATGCACAACATTTATATTTTCTTGGCCTCACTAAAACCACTACAATCACTTTTAACGCTCTCGGAATCAGACGGATCATCATCGTCGGACGCCATCTTCTCATATCTATATAGGTATGTAGTAATATTTTAAATAATTAATCGTAAATAACGCTACGACAGATTATGGTACGAAATATGTTAAAGTACAACGTACAAGAATTAGTTTCTAAACCCTGTTTGATTTTAGTAATTTCCTTAAATACATATGTCAGATTTGAGATCAACTGCCCTATTTTTTTATGGTAGTTGCACACACACTAAAGGGAGATCCTATGGCGCTGGACGAGCGGTTGTTTATTGACACGGTTCTTGTAGGTTGTAATTAGGGGGAAAACAGATGTCCTGGGAGTGAGTTCCACAGTGATGCAGTGCGCCAGACAAAGGAGTTCTTGTAAAGCGATGTTCTAGGTGTTTCCAGTTGTACGACGAACTGGTGCGCTCTTGCCGTCTGTCGTGACTGTCTGACAGGCGTTGCCAGGGGCGGTATGAGGCGGGCCAAATCCTTGAAACATCTGCCATGAAAGTATCTGTGAAACAGGGACATCTCGGCGACATGTCTGCGATCCCGGGTCAAGTCCGGGTCGCCGACAAGACGCACAGCTCTCTTCTGAATGAAATCCAGCAGCTTTAGGGTGTGCTTTATGCAGCACCCCAGATGTGTGAGCAATATTCTATGCACGATCTTATATGCGCTTTGTAGAGCTGGAAAACTGATTCCAACACACTAGTGATATTAATCATTTCCTTGAGAATCTAAAGAGTACTTTTTGTGGTATTTTTATCGGTCGTCGCAAGATCAATACGATGCATTACTCGTGTGAAAGCATATTTCAACCACGGAGGATTTCCGTTAACGCCTCCTGGTAAAGACTTCTCATTTGGAAACTAGTAATTTTAACAATTATTATGGCATATACTATTATTATTATCAAACAAGGAATAACAAAGTTAACGCTCTTAGTGGTTTCATATCTCTGGTCCTTTTCCAATATTTGAAATCATTCGTTAAACAACTAAAAATATAAAAGAGTTAACGTTAGGTGAAAGGAGTTAACTTTTTAAATGGTCCTATGTCCTACTGGAGGTCCAGAATGTTATTTTTGTGATAATGATTTTTAATAAATAGAAACATTATTTAAGTACCAATTATCATACACATTTTTGTTTAGAAGTATTAACAGTATATATTTAAAAATATAGAAAGAACTTTTACTTAGATATTTCCTGTTTATAATACGCGCTATGATATTTTTTTCAGATAATTTATGCTACATATAACCTCGGATTATCCAATATTTTGTTATTCAGGTAAGGAATTTTATCACACAATTCCATAAATTATCTCAAGGTGTTTACTATCCGTCATATTACATTAACCGATCATATTTCAAAATTTTATCTGCATAGGGGGATATGTTAAGACGACCAACTTAAGAAGGAGGTGAAGTAACAACAAATTATACGTAGATAATTTACCTTTTTTGTTTCAGGACTTATTTACATTCATCATTTTAAAAAAACAAATAATAATTATTCTCTCTAGTATTGACAGGATGATTCGCATTCAATGAAGCAATAATTGAAATACATATAAAAATCTCAATAATGTAAATAAATATTCATTGCTCAAAAAGGCTGGTTAAAATTAAGGGCGCAGCCGTGGTACTAAGTGCCCCATGACTATCAGCTTTCTTAACGTTTAACGTAGCAGGATATATACTGTCCTATCAACAGCTGCCATTCCATGCACTGCAATTTCTTCTTCTTGTTTTTAAATATCAATAATTGACGTCACAATATTAATGCATAATGCTTCTTAAAAATGAAGTCAGAACGTTACAGTATCCATTCATATATCATATACATATATATATATATTGTTACGTTTTTCCCGTGGGTTCTTAACAGAATTACAACTTTGCTATTTTCAACTAATACTCTCTTTATTCACTACTACTGTATACAATTTAACTCACTAAACTAGTCTTATAACTTTACCACTAATATCTATTCAACACTCAATGATTAACTGAACTGAACTAACTCCTAACATTCGCCTTAGGTCTGCTTATATATAATCTCAAATCTATCACGAATATTCGGGAAGTATTCCGAGGTCACTCTATATGATCTCGACGAGGCCATCGAGATAATTCCAGCGTTGTTTCCTTTATTCAAACAACGGTTCCAGCGATCCTGAAACTTCGCGATCGGCCGGGCGATGAGTCATACAGACAAAGAAACGAGCGGCACGGCGGCGGCTAGTTCTATGGGGTAGCACAAAAACGTTCGGACGGTTGTTAGTCGTGACATTGCCTCCCTCTTAAACCTGATCGTCCCGATCAGATACTTCATGTCCGTGATATGATTTCAGTCTGTCGAGGTGAACAACTTTCAGTTTGCTTCTGGGACTACGCTGAATTCTATACACAACGTCATTAATTCTTTTGATGACTGTATAGGGTCCTTCCCATACTGGCGTTAACTTGGGAGATCTTCCTTTCTTCCTTTGCGGATTATATAACCAGACTT
>JAEQML010065042.1:0-21411 GCA_016904865.1 Pissodes strobi | reverse complement strand
TACTTATTTAAGTGGTTCTTAGTTATGGATCTCCATCAAGTAAAGGCTAATTCGATTAATAATTTAATATTAAAACTTATGGCTGTTAAACGATATTATTAAATTCCTATTATGTTTGTTATTTTAGGTCAAACTTCCGAAAAATATCTTCCCGGATTCATCAGTCATACGCCATATCCAGATTTCCCAGTCGAACATTGAAGAAATCCACGAGGACTCCCTGCGTTCTCTGAAGCCGCATCTGGAAAGTTTCAGTATGGTGTCCGCTCGGCTGAAAGAAATTCCTCAAAAAGCTTTTAAGGGTCTTAATAAACTTACTGCTCTGGATCTGGAAGGCAATGAAATTACCGAGATCCCGAATTATACTTTTTATGGCCTGAAACTGATGAAATTAAGCCTTAAAGGAAACCGGTTGCATAGTGTAAGTCTATCACATCATTAATGCATTTATATACCTACCGTCTTCATTATCTAATCGTTTTAGCATATTCGTTCGAGCTTACTCATTTTTTGTAAAAAAATCACTACCTATTGATAAACTAATTATTGTTGAGAGAAATTTCATTGTTTGGTGTTTTAAGTAATGATGATGTTTCGGTCACAAGTCAGTTACAAATCAAAAAAGCATTAAATAGAAACACAATAAAAAATTGGCTAAATACTACAATGCTCAATATTTACCTTTATTATGCATACATGCGTTTAAAAATTTTGTCATGTTGGCATCTCATTTTACAGTTTGGTAAATATTTGTATGTAGCCCTATTAGAAGACACTTTATTAACCATTTGATGAATCACGCAAGCCAGTGGGGCACCCAGGGGGGCCATCGGGCCAGGGTCCCCCCAGACTGTATAAAAAACTGTGACATCAGGGCGTGGCACCCCAATTTTTTTTTTTTAGCTTTTGAAGTTACCATGGTCCGATTGGGGCAATGAAAACAAAACAAGGCCGATTCCTAATAGTTAACTACCAAAAAGTTGAAAAAGGCAAGGTTTTACAAAAAATCGGTATCTCTTAAAATATAGCAGATATCAAATATTTGACAGACCACTTTCTTTGCTATGGACCAGTGATACAATTGATGTACAGTGACAGAATTAAAAAAAATTATTATGAAAGTTACATGCTATTGAAATTGGAAAAAAAATCATCGTCCTCTTTGACACCCTGTATATAAAAAATGTTGACAGTTTAAAAAAATCCAACATTGGAAATCTTTTCTTAAGGGACAAATCTATTAACCATAAAAAACAGAGATCGATATCATGTCTGGTTAAGAAAATATTTAGTTTTAAACTTAGGCGAAATTTTCCTTGCTCGAAAGCAAATGGCCAGCAGTTTAATTTTAGTTTTGATGTTAAAGTGAGTAGTTTAGTTTGTTCAATCGGCAATGTGACTTTACCAGTTCCAGCGGTTTCTCCTGCATCTGATTTAACTTTAAGTGAAAATAGACATTCGATTAGAGCTTGAATTTATGGCACAAAGTAGTAAATATGAGCTCAAGAGCTCCTCAAAATTTTGACAGTGATCTATTTCATTGTAAATCATTGAAGCAAGGGGAGGGAAGTGCTGCAAGAAGTCTTACAAGAAAATTCCAAACAATTTTATTTTGCGAAAAACACTTAACGTTGAAATCATAAAACGTACACAGTACATAGTTTTCTCCTAGCAATGACCAAGTCTTCTAAATGAGTACACAACTGTCCACTTTTATTCCCAAATACCACCCTCTTGTAACTTTAATCCTTGTGGCATGATGTTCGAAAAGAAAATGAGAAATTCATTAAACAGGAAAGATGAATGTATAATTTCATCTTAGAAAAAAAACCATTAAATGTTGTTTTCCTAATATTGAGATTGCCTTAGGAATATACCTGTCGCTTATGGGCACAAATAGCAATGGAGAAAAGTCATTATCAAAATTAAAGTTGATTAAAAAACCGGCTTTGAACCTCCATGACAGAAGAGAGGGAAGAGAAGCTCAACGCTTTAGCTTTACTCAGCATTAAAAGTTATATTTTGTGACAATATCGTTTCAGTTATATTGTTTGGAAAAGCTCTGTATTTCAAACCATTAAGATATATAATCTTAATGATGCTCAAAATTCTTTTCATTTTTATCATCTCATGAATTTATCACATTCTAAACGGTGTGTAGTGTGTATGATAATAACTAATAAACTTTAAACGTTTACTTTTAATTTTTTGCTTGGATAATTGCTGAAAATACGACATATGTAGGATATTTTAAAATAGTTATTTGTATATTTAGAGCATGAAGAAACGGAATGCCGCGCGACGCTTAACGGAGCGTGGTAATCTTTCGAAAACGGCAATCCTACTTTGCGCTCGAAAAACACGCAGAACTTTTTCTACAGCCCCATTTTTAAAAATTAAATGCGCATTTTTCTCTATACGTATCCTGAAATTTGCAAATAACTGTCATTTTTAATATATCATATTCGGGCATATTTAAAGCAGGAGTGTCAACATCTATTACAAACGCACGACTGTCATTATTTATTTTTGGTTGTCATGACTATTCATAGCACACACCACGGAAAAAGTGGGAATTTTCTTTTCCATGTACGCTCTAGAGCGTAAAGTAAAATCCGCGGCATTCGTCGATTTTGCGATTTCATTAGAATTTAGTAATTAGTTATTTTGCGCGCGGATGTAGAAAAAAATACCATTTTTCCCGGTAGAATCCACACTACAGGTGCAGGGTGCAGGCTAGGGCTCACAGATCCCAAATACATTATAAGTATGGTATGAGCGATATTACGGTCACGAATGGGAAATATTGCTACAACGAGGTCGCATCTTGAATTACGATAATGCCATGTGTGCTTTAGTATTATGTGTAATGTAGAATATTTTATCTACGACCATTTAAATAAAAAAATAAACTCAATTTTAATTTTTAATGAAAGTCGAACCTTGACATTAAAAATTCTAATTTGACGCCTGGCGTCAAATAGATCATTGGATAATTATTTTAGTAATAGGAGCAATTACATCGCTAGTGATATAAAGAGTTCATTATATCTATAACTAGCCACAGGACGTGACGTCAAAAATTACGGCAATTTTTTTCTACCGAACTCCACCTAGTCCACGAGCCATATCTCGATTCGTTATTTATATTGTACATTTTCGTCGATTTTTTAAATCATTTTAAATAATTAAGAGAAAATATTGATATTGTTTAAGTTCAAACTAATCTCTGATTATTACTAAATCATTTGGAATAGTTTATTGTTTGGTGGGAACTGTTTTGTTTGCAGGATTTACTTGTTTTAGTTTCCCACAAAATTGGTAATCGTGTACGCTATTGTAATTTCTATAAATTAGTAAAAGCAATTCATAGAGACTCTCGTTCACATCTGCCAAATATTCGTACGTTTGTTCCAAACATTTCCATGATAATCCACATCCTTTCAAATATGTTCTCGAATAATTACAAATTATTCAGCTTTGATGTAGAAACTACAACAGACAAGAAATGAATGAAATTTAAACACTAATTTTTGGTATAGGCAAAGATCCATCCAGATTCCACAGGGGGCGGGAAATACTAAGTAGCATACTTACTGTTCGAGGTGATTTTTTACTTGAAATCCTATTTAATGTTTTCATTATTACTTTCAGTTACCAACGAGTTAACAAAGTATACCGCCTTGTGTTGCCATTAAAAAAAAACAAAAACCAAAAATTTTTAATGATTAATGCATTAGTTTTAAAACGTTGATAACCTTATTTAAATCTGGATTCCTGAAGACCTATCTGGGTCACGGTATAAATAAGTATACGGTAGGTTCACTAGAGACACATTTCGAATTTTTCCGCCAGCGTTTGGCGTCGGAGCGAATCCGGATCAATCTGGTTCGTGACTTGCGGTGGCTCTGCTATGAGGGACAGTGAGTGTGCAAACCGTTAATATGATGTTCCATTGTGCTAGTGCACTAGGCACTCTTGCACTGTCGTTGATCTTGTGTCTTGTAGTTAGTGGTTTATGTATCTTCTTGGATCTTGACGTGCGTTATTGGACTTTGATTGTTGTTGGTAGTGGAACGCCTTGGAGCCGTTAGTGATGGAGCGAGTGTTGTTTGTTTTTGCGATTTGAGCAGACGAGAGAATTGCTGTAGACACCTAGGCGAGGCTGATCGATTTGGATTATGCAGATTTCTCCGCAAGTCCAAATCGGCCACCCCAGGAAAGAACTGCACGTGATACACAGGGTGTTACCCCCTGACCCTACTTCTACGCATAGAGCCCATACGACGAGCTACCCCGTGCAGTCCCTTAACGCCTGTACACCCCCGTTTTTAGACGGGAACCCGGCCTAGGGCATCAGCGATGCTCTCGTCCCCAGGTGTTATTTAGATCATTCTTGTATGTTAGTGATTTTTGTGATTAAAAATTTGAGAAATTTTTGAAAATTTTTTGTTTGAAATTTTTGAAAATGTTTAAGAGTTTTGAGATTTTTGATTTTATGAAAAAAACGAACCTTTTGAAAATTTTGAAGATAAGAATGATATTGATATTATTTTTTTGGGTTTTTTTATTTTTTCTTTGTGTATTGTGTGTGTGATTTAGTGTTCTGGTGGGAGTTGTAGACTTTTGTGTACTGTTCTGTTTGGGTGTGTGATTCTACTGAATAGTGTTCTTATGACTGGATTTGTATGATTGCGTACTTGCTCTAAGAATATTGTGTGTTTGCCTGCCAATTAGGTGTTGATTGTGTCTATTTTGAGATCGTTGTGAATGTCTGCATTACCAAGGTGCGTTCACAATTTGTCTGAGTGTTTTGTTTTAGAATGTTTGTAGTTTTTTCTTTGTTGTTTTGCATGCATATGTGTATACTATGGCTCCATATAGAATTTTGGGCTTTATTATCTGATTATAGAGCATTAGTTTGTTCTTTAGTGACATTTTACTTTTTCTGTTTATTAATGGATAGAAAGCTTGTTTGGCTGCAATGCCTTCGTTTACTTTTACTTGAGTATGTTTCTGGAAAGTGAGTTTACTGTCTAGAGTTACCCCTAGATATTTAAGAGAACTAGACCATCTTATTACTGAGTTTTCTAAATTTAAATTTGGAATAGGTTTATTGCGTTTAGTTGTTATGAGCATGGCCTGGGTTTTATCTTCATTAATTTAAATATTCCAAGTTTCTGCCCATTCGTATATGGAGTCTAAGTGTTGCTGTACGTGGTTTTTGAGTCTTATGTGATTGTTGTTTATTGAGAATATGCATGTGTCGTCTGCGTATATGGAGAGTTTAGTGTTTGGGTGTCTAGGTATGTCTGTTGTGTATAATGTGTATAGTATAGGCGACAGAGGAGAGCCTTGAGGGACTCCTGCCTCTAAGCGCCTTGTGGTGGATAGTGCTGTGTTTATTTGTGTAGTGAAGGATCTGTGTTTGAGGAATGATGCTATGAGTTGAGTTATTGGCGGTGGTATTTTGTGTAGTCTGTCTAGTTTGTGAATGAGGCCCTCATGCCAGACTTTGTCGAAGGCTTTTTCGACGTCAAGGACTACAACTCCGGTCGATGCCCGTCTTTGTAGTCCTTTAGTCGCCTCCTCAACAAGTCTGGCTAGTTGGAGCTCGGTGTTGTGTTGTTTTCTAAACCCAAATTGTTCATCTGGGATCAAATTGTTTTGTGTTATGTGTGTGTTCAATCTTTCCAGCATAACCTTCTCCGTCAACTTGCTCAGTGATGAGAGCAAGCTAATAGGTCGCCAGTTTTGAGGAAAGATCAAATTTTTGTGTGGTTTTGGAATGAGAATGATTTTTGCTTTTTTCCAAGATTTTGGAAAGTGTTTTAGTGATAGTATTGTGTTTATGATGTAAGTGAATTTGAGTAGGGCTGTTTCTGGTAAGTTTTTTAGTGCTCTGTTTGGTATGTTGTCGTAGCCGGGTGCTTTTTTCAGGTTTAATTGCGCAATAATTTGCGCAATTTCTGCGGTGTTGGTTGGTCGTGTTTCGTCGTCTTGGTGTTCGTTTTCGTAAGTTAGTATTTCTCTGTAGTTTCTCTCTATGGTTGCCTCGTGATCTATATCCTGGGCCCCATCGCCTAAGGTGAATTGCGATTTCAGCGAGTCTGCGAAGGCCTCAGCCTTCTCTTCGCTGGAATACACCATTCCTCTCGGTCCATGGATATTAGGATATGCCACTTTGTTGCGACCTTGCATCGATTTGGCAATTTTCCATAGAGAGTTGTTTTGTGGGTTGACTGTAGTGATGTATTCGGTCCATGAGTTGTTTTTGTGAGTTTTTATGTCTGTTTTGATTGTATTCGTGAGTCTGTTTGCTTGTGTGTTTAAGTCTGGGTTGTTTGTTAGTTTGGCTCGTCGTTTTAGCCTGTTTCGGAGCCTTATGTTGTCTTTTATGTTTTGTGGAAGAGAGTATGGGTTGTTTTGTTTTGTGTGTACAGTTTTTGTGGCTGCGTTTATGGCTGCTTGTATCTCCTCAGTGAATCTAGCAACTTCGTTGTCTAGTTCCGCTTTGGAGGCGATGTATGATAAGTTGTGCATGTTTTGTGTTAAGTCTTCTTTGAATATGTTCCAGTGTATGAATTGTTGTATATTTGCTTGTTTGTGTTCGTGTATGTTGTTTATTGTGATGGCAATAGGAGAATGATCTGATGAGGATAAATCCTCCAAATTGTCAATCACAACGTTGTGTGCGATGTTTTGAGTAAGTGCTATGTCTGGAATATCTGAGCGTTCGTGATGGAAGTGAGTGGGTTCGAGTGGTACGTGTACTGTGAAGTGCAGTTCTTGCGAAGCCATTAGCAATGCAGTGCCACCTGTATTAGTGGCCCTGCATCCTCAAGATCTATGTTTGCAGTTGAAGTCTCCTGCTGCAAGAACTGGCAGTGTGTAGTTGAAGAGTTTTGTGGTTTCGTCTAGTGGTAAGTTAAGTTGTGGTGGCTTGTATACTGAATGAATGACAATGTCTTCGTCAGTTAGACTGACTTTGATGCTTGTCACCTCCAGTATGTCTGACTGTGGTGGTTGTATTGCGTCATGTGTGATGTTGTTTTTTACAAAAATGGCAGTGCCGCCCCCCATACGCTGTGCCCTGTCATTTCTGTAGATCGTGTAGTTTTTGATGTGTAATCTTTTTTCTGGGCGTAAGAATGTTTCCTGAACGAGCACAATGTCGATGTTATTTTCAGTCAGGTAGTCTGCAAACTCGTGTCTTTTGGGGTAAAGAGAGTTCGCGTTCCAACTGACTAAAAATAGGTGTTTCGGTTTATTAGCCATTGAAATTAGCGAATAATTTCAATGTCGGATTTTTGTTAATGATATCTGAGATTTTATTCAGTTTTGCTACTATGTCTTGTTCAGACATAGTTAGAAGAGCAATTAATCCGTTTGCTTGCGGCATTGCACTCGTTTGGGAGTTTGTGTTTGTGTTTTTGTTTGTAGGTGTTGTTTGTGTGGGTTTTGGAGCTTGTTGTTGTTGTTGCGGTTTTGTGATTTGTGCGAATGACATGTTTGTGTTAACAGGCCGTGTTTGTGGCAATGGTTTTTTGAAATTTGGGTTTTTCGGGCACATTGAGTAATTTGCAGGGTGTTCCCCCCGCAATTGCAGCACTTTGCTGAGGTTTCGGTAAATTTAGTGCACTCTTTATAAAAGTGCGGACCTGCGCACCTATGACACACAGGTTTGGCGTAGCAGTTTGAGATGGTGTGCCCAAACTGCTGGCATTTATGGCACTGCGTATGAATTTTATTTGTGCTTCCTCTTTGAAGCTCGACACTTACGGGCATGCAGTTTATTCTGTCTTCTTCCAGGATTTTGATATCGGACTGGGGGAGAAGTACTTTTACTGAATTGGTGAGAAACTGGCGTCTCTTACCGACCTTCAGGGATGAGACGGGAAGTCAGCTATAAAATGACTGAATAATTGCGGTGATAAAACTGTTCCTTGAGGGACACCAGACGTGATGCGTCTTGGCGTAGATATATCGCTGTGGATACGAACAGAAAAGGAGCGATCCGCAAGGTACGACACAATGGGGGATGCTAAATGTAGTGGCATGCCGTAAGAAGCAAAAAGCTTGTAGTTAAGCCCATTATGCCATACCTTATCGAATGCTTTCTCAATGTCGATAAGTAACAATGCCGTCGCTTTGCTTTCATTAAAGCCTTCGAGCGAGTCTTGTGCGATTTTCGCTGCGAGCATAGTTGTGCTATGTCCGCAGTGAAAGCCGAACTGCTCCGGGGGCAAGATCCGCAGATCTTCGACGACACTGTTCATTCTCTACATTATGAGCTTTTCGGTTACTTTCCCTAGCGTGTCCAGGAGAGAGATCGGGCGATATGAGGATGTTAGCCTCGCATCCTTGCCCTGTTTAAGAAACAGAATTATCACCGCTTTCTGCCAGGAAAGCGGAAAGTGTTGTAAGCGTAAAATTGCATTTATGATGTGCATTAAGTGGATGACGGCTTTATTCGGCATATTCTTTAAGAGAATATACGGAATGCCGTCGGGACCGGGGGCTTTGTTTCCGGGTAGGCTGGCAAGTACTCTCTTGATATCACGGGGTGAGACAAGGAGTTTATTAAGAGCTTCAGGCGCGATTGGGTACTTTGTGGCTTTGAAGCGCCCCACAATATCGTCTACATGCTCATGGATAGGCGTGGAGTTCGGTGTCTCGCTGAAGACGCTCTCTAGGTAATCCGCGAAGGCCTATGCTTTCCCGCTGTTGTCAGTAATCACATCGTCTTGATGTCGAATTTCAGGAAATTCTGCGGAGCCTCCGCGGACTCGCCTAGCGAGCTTCCACAGCGAGCCACCTTCTCTGCTTATGGAATTGGCATAAGCCATCCACTGGCCATTCCTGTGAGTAGTGATCTGTACTTTAATCGCTTCCGTCAGCTTGTTGACAAGGAGCCGGTCGTTGGCTACCCTAAAGTGTTGCCACCTACGCCGGATATGATTTCGGAGGGTGATTAAGTCTAGGATGTGGTCTGGGAGTGTGTCAACAAACGGACGCTTGCTGACAGTAGGGCATATTGCGTCTCTGACGCGCTGAATATTTGTGACAAGAGCATGCACCTCGCTCTCAAGTTCTGGGATATAGAGTCAATTTGTCTCGGAATGATTGTTGCCTGGCTGAGTCTCGCTCGGTATTCCTTCCAATCAAGATTACGAAAAGAGAGGATAGTTTCCTGTTCTACATGCAGTCTAGTGTGTAGACTAATCTTGATTGGGATGTGGTCCGAGTTTAACTCATTCAGCTCAATAAGCGCAGATGCGCCAATCATTCCTCGAGTAATGGCTATATCCAGGAACGACGGATTGGAAAAAGCATCATGGAGGTGTGTAGGATTGAGCGTTTGATGGAACGTTAAATCAATGTTTTGTTCCACTAACCTGTAAAGCAAGCGTCCGCTCCTGTTGGAAGTACCACGCCAGTTAGCGTGTGTTGCGTTGATATCTCCCAACAGGAGCGTCTTCCTGCCAGCAGGTAGTAAAGCAAGAGCATCTTCATCCTGGAGGCGGAGACCCGGGGGAGAGTAAGCGCCGACTAACCGCAGGCCGCCGTCAAGCTCGAGAGCTACGTGTTCAATGACGGTCCGCAGGCCAAGGACCTGCTTATAACGGACCGACCTACTAATCAGACAGGCCACGCCTCCTCCGAGTCGATCTGGCCTATCAAATCTCAGTACATGACGATCGTAGAATTTTAACGTGAATTGTGCGTTTATTTTTGTTTCTAACAAAAATATTACATGAAAGTTGGGATTATCATAAATGAAACTTTTTAATTCAGCGAGTTTTGAGCGGATGCCATTACAATTCCAACAAAGAATGTTAATAGGCATCTTAACTAGCAAAAGCAGTAAGTAATAACTTTACAAAAATGTCTCTCCCACCTTTACCAGACCAACGTGGCGTCACGGTGACTACAGCCAAGGAAAAAAGCAAACATGCTCGCCATAATGTTTTCATCGCACTCTACCTTAGACGTCCCTCAAAGCAAGACACATAGAATCATATAGAACATCAACACTACCATGGCAGAAGTCAAGTTTCATCACCGTGATATTCGTAAAATCCTTTAAGATCTAGATAGGCAAAAGGTATTAGGACTAGGCGAAAAATCTGCCATCGTGTTAAAGAACTGCGCCAAATAACTAACACCCATTTTTTCCAGACTTTTTTCTCTGTCTTACCGAAAAGGGATACATCCATCTTCTTGGAAAGTCGCTCGAGTGCAACCTGTTCCAAAAAAAGGCAAGAAAACTACACCCTCAAACTGTCGCCCAATCAGTGGCGTGCACACAATGAAAGCACAAATGCATTGCCTACCCTGATGTTTTGACATTTTTTATATTTTCCCATTTAATTTTAATCCCGATAATATAAATTATAATTTTACTAATAAGTATAATCCAAATTTAAAAAGCTTATCTTAAGCGCCAATTAGAATATGAATTATATTATAGAAAAACATCACAGTCTACCACTCATATTACGCTACCTATATTAAACGGAATAATATTCTCCGACGGCAATCCGTTAAAAAACATTCCATAACAAACCGAAGGCATGCATTTATACCGTCAATACTGGATTTACTATAGAAGCGAAAAGCAGTGCCTATTCTTGTGTGAGATCGGGATTTGACGCCCTGCGCTTTTAGTTATAGTTTTGAAAGTTTAGTTCGTTTAGTACCTACAAGGGGTTGTTGTTTTCTTTGTGGGTTAGTTTTGTTGGTTAGAAAGAAAACCTCGATATTTTAATAAAAAAATAAATGACAATTATTAGTGGCTCTGCAGGTGTCGTCATAAAATTAAAATGTATTGTTGGCTATGCTTACTCTTTGGTGAAGAAGGAAATTGTAGAGTGAACGTGGGTATATTGATTTAAATAATGTGTCAAATGTCTCAGAAAAACAAAGCCAGTCCACTAACCATTTACAGCGCGTTTTCTTTGCATAGTTTTGGCGAAACTCGAATTGAAAAGGCTCTATGCCTACACTTTTTGGAGCCTCAAAATGGACGTTATTGGGCGTGGCACCTGAAAAAAAATTCTACCTACGGCGGCGCCTGCAACGGGCTTACTCCTTCTGTATCATTTTCTATTATGTTGCCTACCCTCTCCTAAATGGCACTGCACGCCACTGCGCCCAATTGCCTTGCTTCCCATAATCTACAAAGTCATTGAACGTGTAGTCAATCAGCACCTACTCAAGTATCTCGAGAACAGCAGAATAATCAGCGATAATCAATACGGCTTTCGCAAAGAGAGATCGACAGAAGATATATTGGCCTATGTCACTCATATAAGGAGTAGGGCAATTGAGAACTACGGAGAGTCTCGAGCGATTGCGTTGGATATTTTGAAGGCATTCGACAGAGTTTGGCACGGATTGCTCAACAAACTGCCGTTTTTTGGACTGCCAGCCTCTCTCTGCAGCTAGCTTGCCAGTTTCTTTAAGAACCGATCTCTGCACGTTCCATTCGATGGACACACCTCATACACATTCATTATTAACGCGGGCGTGCCTCAGGACGCAATAATTTCACCAACTCTGTTCCTCATCTATATTAATGACCTGCTGACCGAAACTAATAATCCTGTTTATAGTTTTGCAGATGACAGTACCATTGTCTCTCAATTTAGATCAGAAAAAAAAATGTATCGAGCTCTTCCGAAAAGAAACGCATCGAGACCTGCAATATCTCGAATTTGTTTCCATGACATGCTGCTAATAAGTTTGCATAGTCATTTAAGGCTCGAGTTAGTTCGGCAAAATTTACCAGACTATTAACATTATTTACCGCTAATTGCAGATTCTTGATATTGTTCATGAGATTATTTGAATCTAATGGTTGCGGTTTAGGGGGTTGCTCAGGGTTAGATATTTTATTATTTACATTATTTACATTTGAGCCAATGATACTGTGACTAACCTGCGTATTTTGCGCGTTTTGCGGTTGCTCTCTGCGTAATTGCGGGAATTGCTCGTCGTATTCTCGCGCTGACTCTCTGGGGTTGGTATTCTTCCCTGCTTGCCATGCAGGGTTGGCCGGGGGTGGTGCTTGCTTGTACTCTTTCTTCTTGGGGGCGTTGGTTGGTTGTGTTTGCTGTGTCTGCTGCATCTTAAAGATGTAGACCGGGCAGACATCGTTAATTGACCTATGGTTGCCGCCACAGTTTGCGTATTTGACGGTGTCACTTTAGCACTCTGTAATTTGATGTGCTCCTGCACATTTGGAGCATGCCCACCTTCGTTGGCAGTATGTCATCGAGTGGTCATACCCCTGGCACCTCTTACACTGCATACTGGTTTTCGATGCACGGCGGTTCTCCCACGATACTCTTACGTGAGAGAGGAGACTGCACTCTTGATTGAGCTTTCTCAATGTTATTGTCGCATCTAGGACGACCAGGTACAGCGGAACTCTCGTCTTTTTCATTTCATTTCGGGTGTTTTTTGATCTTACCTAGACATAGGTTTATCCTGGTATAGCTTTGGGGTTTTTCCGAGTCTGACTCTACCGAGATGTGGGAAACGTTGTCGTCCGATTTGCACGACATCGGTTCAGGGTGGGATCCGGGATCCGCCCCGGATATACTGGTAAAATAGTGGTACTACGACCCTCGATTGTTGCTTTTGATCAGGAGAACAGAAGCAGCAACTAGTATAGCTTGCAAAAATATGCGCTACAATGTCCGAAAATTTGAAAGTAAAAGCTCGCAGATCTCTATTGGCCTGGGAAATCCTAAACAGGTCTTGCTTCGAACCGAACCGAAACAAGAGTGCCTGATTGATGTTTATATGGTTTACTCATATTGTGATATAAACTTTCACTATATTAATTTCCTTTAATAACATTTATGAAAATAACAGAACACATTCGAAGTGAAACTTTGCGCTTTTGTCGGTTTAGTCAGTAGGGCTGCGAGCCGCGGTCCGCGGTGTCGCCGATGACTAGTCAAAACAAAGTAGGGATGCGCAATATACATCGATATTTATGTTACGATGCCTCCGCCCCATTAACGCGATCTATCGAATGCATACAAATAAGTTTATCCGATTCCGATACATCAATGTATTTTAGCCGATATATCAATTTTTTATCTAATTATTAAAAAAATTTCTTTATCTTTTTTTATAATTTTACAGGACACTAATTTTCTATTTATATTACTTTGTAAAAATTACTTTAATTTATATGTTTACGAGGTGTCTTGCGGGCCCCTACGGTCCCGGGCCCGTGTTCGACCGAACACGTTTGAACACCGGTAGCGTCACTAGGGCTAGAAGGAAGCCCTCCTTAGTTTAAACAGAGACATTATATTTGTTGCGTCAGCGTCAGGTGGGTTGTATAAAGTACCTAAGTAAGTAAGTTGAATGTTAAATAATTTATTGTTTATCGAAATTGATGACCAGATTTAATTAGTATTTATATCTTATATTTTTTGAATTAATGTGTATCGATATTTACTCTTATTAAGCTTGTAGTCTTCTTGTACATTTTTGATGTGTAAACATGTTACGCGGCCGTATGAGGGTAAATTTGGACAAATGGGACGGAAATGTGCAGGCGGATGTGACATCATAACCATACGCCTCGATTAGGTTCTTTCTAACGCCAGAATATAGGCAACCAATTCCAAATAAGTGGTTGCCTATATTCAAGCGTCACGCGGCCTAAGTTGGCATGAGATTTTCATGTCGATGATGTCGATATTGGATATGTTTACACATCAGTGTCTCGAGTACTAGCACCCGCTCAATTTTTTTTATAATGGATTCTCTTTAATTAAATAGTTTAATGAAGATGTATAAAAACGCATTTTTTTCGTTTTTAATAACCCAACTAAAAAGTTCACTTTCTGGTGATTTTTTTTCAAACCTGGTGATTTTTCATTCCAATTTTTGATGAATTATATTTTTTCGACCTGGCAACACTGGTTCTGGCGCGTCGCGTTGTATCATGTATCAATTAATAACCGAGGAAAGCGCATCAGCGAATACTTTTTGAATCTGTCGAAACGTTGGGCCCGACGCCCGACAGACTGCTCGCGGCTGCAAGTGTGCGCCGCGCTGGCTTTTGCGTTTGATGTAAAAACATCAAAACGAGTTTGCTGAGTGGCTCTACTCGATATTGTTTGGACTCTGTCTGGGTTAGTTTGGGTTAGTTTGGGGTGAATCGCAACTTAAAGGTGTATTTTTTTATGGCAGTGGCACACACACTAAAGGGAGATCCTGTGATACTCAACGAGCGGTGGGTTTGCGAATATGTTGATTGACACGGTTCTTGAAGAGTTGTAGGTTGCAATTAGGGGGAAACAGATGTCCCGGAAGTGAGCTCCACAACGATGCAGTGCGCCCGATAAAGGCTGATTTTCATATATAGGACTGTGCGCCTACCATGCTGCGGCCGTCGCGGGTATTCTACTTTTTCACAATAGGATTGAAGGTCGTAGCACAGTCCTATATGTGAAAATGTAAATAAGAGGTTCAGTGCGTTTTATACGGAAGATACAATTTTTTGATTTACAGTGACAACGACACGGTAGGTGCACAGTCGGTGCGCAGTCCTCTATATGAAAATCAGCCTTAAAGGAGTCCTTGTAAAGCGACGTTCTAAGTGCTTTCGGTTGTACAACGAACGGGTGCGCTATTGCCGTCTGTCGGGACTGTCTGACATGCGTTGCTGAGGGCGGGATGATGCGGACCAAATCCTGGGAACATCTGCCGTGAAAATATCTGTAAAACAGAGATCTCAGCCCCATATCTGCGGTGTTCCAGACTATCCAGATTCCAGGTCAACTTCGAGTCGCCAACGGAACGCACATCTGTTTTCTGAATTGAATCCAGCAGCTTTAGGGTGTGCTTAGCTGCGGCACACCAGATGTATGAGCAATATTCTAAGCATTGTCTTATTTGCGCTTTGTAGAGCAAGAGCAGCTACTGCGATGTATACAGTTTTTTGTTGCGAAATAGCGCACCAATCTTCTGCATGGCTGATTTTATGATATTAGCAATGTGGTCGTGTCAGGAGATATTGCTGTTGGCCGAGACACCCAGTAGTCCAATTAACGAAGGTGAAGGAATGGTCGATCCTACCATAATGATGTCAGGGCCCGCCATACTGGCTTTCTTGGCATTGAACTGGACTAAATTCCTGTCGCTCCAGGATCAAACTTTTTCCAGATCTTGATTAATTATTGAAATCCGCTCCAGTCTGCGGTGATAAGTCTCAGTCGCTGATAAAGGTTTTTCTGATCTAAACTGAGAGATAAGGGTACTATCATCTAAAAAACTGAAAACAGGATTATTGCTTTCGTTCGGCAGGTCATTAATATAGATGAAGACCAGAGTTGGTGAAAGTATTGCGCCCTGAGGCACTCCCGAATTAATGGTGAATGTGTCTGAGATATCTCCATCAACTGTTACGTGCGGAGATCGGTTCTTGAGGAAACTGGCAAGCCAGGCAGTCCAAAGAACGGCAATTTGTTGAGCAATCAGTCATGCCAAACTCTATCAAATGCCTTCAAAATATCCAACACAATCGCTCGAGATTCTCCGTAGTTCTCAATTGCCCTACTCCATATATGAGTGACATAGTGACATATCTCCTATCGATCTCTGATTGCCGAAGCCGTATTGGTTATCGCTAATTATTCTATTGGTTTCGAGGTACTTGAGTATTAGCTGATTAACTACCCGCTACATGACTTCCATGAATCAGAAATAAACCTCAAAAAAATAACCACGTTGGTCGGCTACCGGTATCTAATGAACTACGCGAAGTTCGGTCGGCGACAACCACGAATACACTTGTTTTAACCGCCTGTTCGATTACACGTGATCTTGTCTACCGGAAAAACTTTAATTCGTAAGCTATCAAAAGAACAGGTAAGATCCTTTAAATTTCTTCCTTCCCTGTATTTTTTTGCATTGTTAATTTTTATGTTTAACCTCACCTCAATTTAGGGTTAATAGGAACATCATTGTCTCTATTCACCTTAACTTAAATATATATATTTTCTTGTTTCAGGACTCTGCCACGTATATATAACCATGATCCTCGTTGCAAGGCTTATCCACTTATAAAGAATTAGAAGCCGCGCTTAATGACATAAGATTAGGAATGTTTTACAGAGGCGCAAGCAAGAAGCACAAACCAATTCAGTTTTGTATAGCCGATTTAAAAAACCTAACATAAAAAATCAGAGTGGGCAAACTGTTTTAACAGAACAACAAGAATGACTGATAGTAAAGCAACTAGTCACATGTTCTGAATGGAGATTATCGATGGACCATTATGAGTTAAGAATGATAGTAAAATCGTGCCTTGACAGAAGAAAAACATTAAGAACAACATGCCAGGACCTGAATTTGTACATCACTTCATGAAGCGTCATAAAGATACAGTGAGGACGAGAATTTGCCAGAATATCAAAAGATCTAGGGCATCTGTTTCACTGGATGATATTAATGTATATTTCGATCACTTACAAGAAGAGTTGAGAGATGTACCTCCAAGCAACATATTTAATTATGATGGAACTAACATATCAGACGATCCTGGAAAGAGTTTGCAATTTTTCGAAAGCTAGTACTTCATGTGATTGTGTTTGCTAACAAAGGCAGAAGGCACATTACTGCCCCCTTATGTAGTATATAAAGCACAAAATTTATAGGAATCTTGGATCACCGGAGGTATAAAAGGTGACCGATACAATAGAAGTGCCAATGGATGGTGCAGAATATAACTATAACAGCATTAAACCTGGGGAAAATATCTGATTGGAGACAACTTATCCAGCCACTTTTCTGAAATATACAGTGAGATCTTGTTTACAACACAATATTTAATTTATCTTCTTATCGCCGAATTCGACTCGCCTTACGCAACCCCTGGATGTGGTTTTTTTTCCGTCCATTGAAGGGAGCATGGAGCTTCCTCCATTCTTGAAAGATGGAAAATTAATAAAAGAAGCAAATCCTCCAGCATTCCCAAAAATAGGTTTCCTCACTTTCTCAAAGAACTTTTTCAGGGCATCGAAGAAAACAGAAAAATATAAGGTCGGGCTTCTTCCGAAAATGTGGAATCTTTCCACTCAATCCCGAGGAAGTTCTAAAACAACTCACCAATTATGTAAAAAAAGGAAATCAAGAAGCGGAGAAACATGTAAGTGAAGCATTAAAAAAATAGATATCCCGATTCCCGGCCAAGCATCACAGATAACAAAAAGAAAGAAGGTTGATGTGCCAGCAGGCGAAAGCATCGCAAATGCTGATTTTTACAGCAATAATGAAAGCGAAAATGATCCGGAGGGCAATTGTTCGGATGACGAAAGCTTCAAAGAAGTGTTGATTTAGATGAGGAAAACGAACAGGAAAATAATTAATAATGCGCGTACAAACAAACACCAGAAAAGATCGAATGGTCGCTTCATACAACCAAAAAAACAGTTATAGATGTTTTTCCTATGATCTTCTTCTTCTTCTTCTTCAAGTGCCTATTCGTTCCGAGTATTGGCGATCATCCTGGATATGATGACTTTGTTCGCGACTGCTCTAAATAGTTCGGTAGTAGTTTTTGAGAACCATGTTCTTAAGTTTTTAAGCTATAATATTCTCCTTCTTCCTGGTGGTCTGCTTCCATAAGCCTTGGAGAACGGAATTTAAAAGGTGATATTTGCTTTCGATTCTTCTAATATGTCCGAGGTACTCAAGCTTTCTTCTCTTGATAATGTTCATTACTTCCAAGTCCTTCTTCATTCTCTCCATCACTGCCTTGTTGGTCACTCTGTCCAGCCATGATATTCTCAGCATCCTCCTGTAAAGCCACATTTCGAAGGCTTCGAGACTTCTTCGTGCTGCCTCGGTTAATGTCCATGACTCCGTCCCATAGAAAAGAATCGAGAGAATATAGCATCGGAGGAGTCGGATTTTGATGTCGATGTTAAGGTTGTGACTTTTAAACAGTTTAGCCATTTGGTTGAAGGCGGCCCTTGCTTTTTCTATTCTACACCTGATCTCCTGTGAGTGGTCCCAATTATCATTGATCATGGTTCTCAGATAGGTGAACTATGTTACTCTGTCCATTGGTGTGTTGTTGATCGTTAAGCCGAATCTTCCCCCCGTTTCTCTACTGATTACCATGAATTTGGTTTTACTAATGGTAATTTCTAAGCCATAGTTACTGCTGACATCTTTTATTTTGTTCATTAGTTCTTGTAACTTGTTCATGTTGTCGGTGAAAACCACAGTATCATCTGCTCCTATGATCTTAGAGACTATAAAAGAACCTGTTTGGCTAGCCATTGCTACTCTCAGTGAACATGGAAAAATAAAGAAGTTCAAATATTTCATGGGAAAAGTTCTCAGTTTAAATAAAAATGATAAAGAATTCGAAGGCAGTTTTTTGCGATACCGTGAGACAAAACAATCCCAAGGTGACATTTATAGTTTTCCGAATGTCCCCGATATTTATCTATTTCGGTATGATCAAATCGTTGGGCAAGTTTTTCCTGCTATAGATGCAGTACATGCATCAAAAAATTGTTATTCTTAAACTGCAAATTCAATTTATATTTCAAAAACCCATAACTAAAAATCTAGTTTTTATTTAGTGTCGCGGATGACTACTCTAATTTGGATTCGTCTCACTCTATAACAACTATGTAAAGCACAGGTGTGGAGGTGGGGGCTGAAACCGAAACTGTGACTACGAGAAGTTTTAGCACTGGGGTGGTGATTGCGGATCCGGGACTAAATTTAAATTTAAATTTTCCAAAAGCAGATCAACCTCTACAAAGCACTTAGCTGTTGATACTGAAAATATTTCCCTTCTTTTATTAAATATTCGATCACTCATAAACAAGTCTGCCGAATTGTATGTCTTTATTGATCAATGCAAGTATCCAAATTTTATATTGATAACTGAGCATTGGCTAAAGAAAGGTTGGTCAATCATTGATGATATCATCATTAATGATATTTGTAACAAAAATCATTTCACCCCAAACTTGAATTAGTGCCCCAATTGAGTCAACAAATAATACTGTTCTGTTGCAGATAACTTGACCGAGAATATTCTCCAGCCTGCTGATCCACTCAGTTTTTATCATCTAATACAATGGTTAGTAACTACTTTTACTTTGTTGCTACAAGCACAGAAGAGCTGAAAGAGACAATTTTGGGAATAAAGAACAAAAATAGCTCTGGGATTGATGAATTGTCTATTAAATTACTTTCAAATTTGCCTGACGAAGCTAATTTGTAATGGGAGTCTGGTGCTGACGACACCACAATTCTATTGCACTGTGCTGGCCCATTGAGATTGAAACGAGCTATTCAGGTAGATCTTCATGTGCCCAAGCCTTGGTGTGACTCTCACCTGCTCTTATTAACCAGAAAGAAATATTCTGTCCTTTAGATGTGATCGGGGGCTTTCTTGTCTCCATAATGTGTCAATTGAATGTCGGCCTGAGACTAGGTTTCTTGGAATCATTATTGACTCTGAATTGAGTTTTAAGTTTCATATTGCAACCCTTTCAAAAAAAATTTCGTCTGGTTGTTTTACCAGATCGATTTATTTTGCGCTTGTTGAGTCAAAATTGAAGTGTGGAATCTGTTTTTGGAGGATGTCTGGTCATAACCTAGTGGAATCTTTTTTTATTCTACAAAAGCGAGCCATTTGATATATGTGCTGCAAACAATAGGGCTCATTGCAGACCATTGTTTATTAAAGAAACATTTTAACTTTATACACTTTATTTATGTTGGAAACGGTTACACTTGTGCATAAAAACCGACAAATACTCTTGTCTCGTAATGTTTGCCACGACACCCGAAATGTTTTTGACTTAATGCTACCGGTTCCTCGCTCAGCATTAGTAAGAGATCAGTTATTTATGAGAGTATCAAGATATATAATAATTTGCCATTAAATTTAAGACGGTTAGATTCTCCAAAACTATTTAGATGGAAGGTTAGGGGATCCCAAGTTGATAAAGCCCATTATGGTTTGAGCGAGTTTTACCGTGATAGTTTTTAGTTTTGGTTTTATCTTATCTTTTATTTTTCATCGTTAGTATTTTCAGTTTTGAGTTGTCAGAATTTTGTCTTATTTTGTCCTTAATTTTTTATTTCATCCTCAATGCTTTATTTAATCTAAGTTTTATATTTTATCAATGTGTCTATTTTAATTTTTTTATTTCATTTATAGCCCAAAAACTTTTTTAACTTTTATATTATTGATATTTTTAGACGTTGTTATTACTATTGTGATTATGCTTTGTCGACAAGATGTCATTTCTTTTGATAATAAAGCATATTTTGACTTTGACTTTGAATATTCTGATCCTCTCACCGTGGTTCACTACCTTCGGATTCGTTCAGGCCTCCTGATTATTGATATCGCAGATGTCTAAGGTCCTGGAATCTGTTCTGTGGCGTCCCTGGAAGTTGTCCTGCTTAAGTGGCTCAGTGAGGTGTCAGGGTCAAGTCATTAGTTCTATCTCAAATTTAGGAGGAACGTCAGTTATTTTAGCTTAGATTTTCAACAGAGAAATGAATAAATAGGGGATTAGAATTAACCTCCAGTCTATTACGCTGAAAAATACTAAAACACGATGAAAAGAGAATTGATTTAAAATTAAATTATATATCCCTCCGCCAAATTGAGCTGAACGGTTCAAAATTTATTTTGGAACGGTTATGTTTTAAAGAAAATAATGTGCGCAAAGTCAGGACTTAATTGCTAAGAGATAACCAAATTAAAAGGATATTAAATTGACATTAGATACCGAATGAATTTCCATTTCCATTAATCTAAAAAGTCAACATAGGAGAAAGATAAAGATAAATTCGGTAAAAGTAACAACAGTAATTGAATATCAGATATTGAATGAAGCTACTTCAATTAATCTAAAAAATCAATAGGTGTGAAATAAGGGCAAAGGTAAATTGAATAAAAAATTACAAAAAAAAAACAAATATTATCTAATTTCCGCCAAGGCCAAGGTTGGCCTAAGAAGGCACTCTTTAAATATTGATGGTAAGACAATAAATATGTGTAGGTTGAATAATTCTTCTTCTTCTTCTTCCTCATATTGCAGGCCTTAGGCCTGTATTTTCCAACTTAATTCTCTTGAGATGTTGAGGTCCATGACTCCACCCATCTCTTTGGAGGTCTTCCGGGGGGGCGTCTTGTCCATGGTCTTACCATCTCTAGCGATACTTACCAGTCTTCCCTCTGTCATCCTGTCCACTTAGCTATTCCAGTCCCTTCTACGTTTGCGTCCCTATCTGATGATGTCTTCCACTTCACATTCGTGTCTCATATCTGTGTTTCTTTTTCTGCCTCTTAGTGTGTACCCTGAGATGTTCCTGAGTATTTTCATTTCTGTT